>APFE030393548.1:0-16717 GCA_000404065.3 Pinus taeda
CTTGTGGTGATCACTGTACCCTGTCATCATGAGTTTCTGGCTTTTGGAATCCAACTTAGAGCGTTTAGCAGCTGGAATCCAAGTATATGCAATTGAGCCGAATACTTTGAGGTGACTGATCTTAGGCTTACGACCAGACCACATCTCTTCGGGAGTTTTCCCTTTAACAGCCTGAGTAGGTGATCTGTTAAGGAGATAAACCGCAGTAAACACTGCTTCAGCCCAGAATTTGTTGGGAATATTCTTGTGCTGTAACATGGAGCGAGCCATTTCAACAACCGTGCGGTTGCGGCGTTCAACAACACTGTTCTGTTGAGGGGTGTAGGGGGCAGTGAACTGGTGTTTTATGCCATGAGTAGCACAGAAGGTGGAAAAAGCAGAAGAACAAAATTCCCCCCCATTATCTGTTCTAAGAGTCATGATATCATAGCTAGACTCTTTTTCCACTAAGGTTTTAAACTTCTGAAATATACTAAATGCATCAGATTTATTTTTTAGAAAATAAACCCACATCTTTCTACTGAAATCATCTACAATAAGCAGAAAATATTTGCAAGCAGTGATAGAAGATGTTTTCATGGGCCCACAAATATCAGCATGAATTAGCTGGAGTACCTTAGATGCGCGCCAGGATTCTCCATTCGTGAATGAAGACCGATGTTGTTTTCCAGCTTGACATGTGCCGCATACGCCCAACTGCTGAGTCTGAATATCAGGTAATCCTGACACAAGTACTTCCCGAGAGAGCTGAGAGAGATACTGCATGTTTAGGTGCCCATATCGCTGATGCCATAGAGTGCTGATGGGAGAAGCACGAGTTGCTAAAGCCACTTCTGGACAGTCACCGATGTCAAGAAGTCTGTATAGACCATGATCTTCTAGGCCAACAGCAACTGTAAGATTTGTCTCCCTGTCGATAATAGAGCATTTGTGCATACTGAATACTATATCAAGTTGAGGAGAATTCCTCATCATCTGACTGACGGACAGCAGATTAATTTCCATCCCAGGAACATAGTATACATTCAGGAAGATAAGAGTGCGTCCACCGGACTTGATTTGGACTGTACCTCTGCCATCTACTGTGTCTTTTTCACCTCCTCCAAATACCACTGAATCACTAAAAGGTGAAAAATCAATAAACCAGTCACGCCTGTGAGAGAAATGGCGTGATGCACCAGAGTCAATGTACCAGGCAGATGATGGAATATGATCGGAAGATCTTTTGGCCATAAAAGCATAGAAGGCAAAATCTGTCTGCTCGGAATGTTCTGCAACATGTGCTGTCTGATGAAGTCCTCCCTGTTTCTTCTGTTCAGAAGCGATTCTCTGTCGGCAATCTTTCTTCATGTGACCAAATTTGTGACAATAGTTACACTACACAGTTTTCTTCCTAGTAGGATCAAAAGGCTGGGAAGAACCTTTCTGCTGAAAGGACTGAGATGACTGATACTTGGTAGCAAAGGCATGTTCTGAAGAAGCTGATGCTGCACCACTACCAAACTGTTGTTTCCATCGATCCTGCTGCATAAGTTTGGTACATAAATCTGGAAACTTTAGATCAACATTAGTGGCAGTAATGTTTAAAGTTTCTATGAAGTGCTCATAAGATTGTTGTAGACTTTTTAGAGTGATGACTACCAGATTTTCTTCCTCCATGGTGCGACCAATGGCTTCGAGCTGATCTCGAATATCTTTAATCTTGTTGAGATGTTCCTGTAAAGATACATGTTCGTCCATCATAAAGGAGAACAACTGATTTTTGAGAAAGAAGGCTCTGCTTTTGTCGGATGTCTCGTGAAGGTCCTTCAACTGTTGCCAGATCTTAGCAGCTGTCTTGCCAAAAAGAATCTGAGGTAACTGATCATCAGCGACAGAGAGCTTGAGAAGCATAATTGCTTCGCGATTTCGATCATCAAACTTGTCTTGATCAGTGCCAGCTGTACCAGGACGGAGCTCCTTGTTGAGAACAAGCTGGTCAAGGCGCCTATATTCAAAAATGGTTAACATTCTCTGTTTCCAGATGTTGTAGTTTGTGCCATTGAAGCGTTGACTACCTTCCAGCATCAGATTTGTTAGTGAAGCCATCTGTCTGATTGTCAAATAGTGGGATTGGATTGATTTGAGCAGAAGCTAATAGAGACTGATATATGACCCGAAATTGCTTCTTTGAGGAAGAAATACTTAAACTAGTCTTATTTAGACCAGTAATAGATGACTTGAGTAATATAAATCAGTTCACCCAGCAAAAAAAATTTGCAGATTTTTGAGGTCTCCTGTAGCACGCTGAAGGAACTGATATATATATAACTATATATATAAAACACTGTTCTGCTGTAGCACACATATATATAACAGTGTTATGAGGAGAGAGAAAATAAAAAATTACCCGAGCACACTGATTGACTGCAGTAAACTAGACGGAGCACACGGTTTGACTGTAATAAAGTAGACGGAGCTACTGTCTATAGTCACGTGGAGACCGAGCTCGTTTTCCTGGACGGTGGACCGAGCACACCGAGACCGAGCACGTTTGCCTGGACACGTAGACTGAGACCGAGCACGTTTATCAGATGACCTAGCACGCGTTTTGACTGCGGCAGACTGAGCCGATTGAGGGTTCGGGTCCCGAGTGTGCTTCAAAACTTTGAGTGCGTCGAAAATTTTACTGATACCGTGCCACAGATGCCACGAAACTTTGCGTGCGTCGAAAATTTTGCTGATGATCGTGCTGAGAACGTGCCACAGATGCCACGAACGGGTTTTGTGTGCGTAAAAAAAAATTTGCTGATGATCGTGTTGATAACAGATGCCACGAAAGGGTTTTGGGCAATTAGTTCCACGGAGATGGTTCTGGCGCTTGCTACCTCCAGGGGATTTCTCTGTCAAAAGATTCCAGCTCAGGTTTCGTCGGATGCATATGGCAAGGGTATGATTGCTGGAAATCAAAACCCTTCCTCCTTATACGAGTTTGCAGATTGCGGTGTAAAGACTTCGTCCGACCTCCGGGTAAAGTGAATGTTGGTCTTGAAAGTTCTTGGAATGCAAAGCTTCAGAATCTTGATGGGTTTATCAGCTTATCATGCCATCCTATAGCTTAGCTCTTTGTTCGTTCGTAGTTAAGTCATCGGTGTCGTGAAATCGACAAATAGATGCCCTGGTGGCAACGTATTCCTGTGTACACGGATCCGGTATTCGTTGACTGTATATGAGCCAAAAAATAACCATACGCTTGACTGTATCTGGACCGGCCACGAAAGGATTTGCGTGCGTCGATTGACTGTGTATGAGCCCAACGAAAAAAAATCCGAGAGCTTCCGGATCTCCAAAAATTCGACAAAGAATGAATCTAAGACCGAGAGCAATAACTGAAGAATTATTTTGAACTATTCACTTATGTATCGAGATGGACGACTGTAAGCGTTTATCACGGTGAGCAAAGCCGAAGCTGAGACTCAGTGAAGGCTGCCTGGCTTACAGAGGACTCGACCTTAGAAAGGAATAACAGAAATAACTCAAAAACCTGCTCTGATACCATAAAACAGTGCGAAACACGCATATGGATTTCCAAATGAATTCAATGAATTGATTGAGCTAAATACTCAATAATAATACAGAGATATTTTACAAAGATAGAAACATCAAGTTTCTATGTGAGATTTCAGTTTCATCTAAGAAACTGCTAAAGAAAGGAAAATAGCAATAATAAGAAGAATGAGCATTAAACTAATATTAGAATAATTCTAATAGGCAAGTCACTATTGATTTTATTGTACTCTCTCTCTCTATGTTGAACATTTGATATTTATAATAAGAAGAATTGGTCAAAGGGTTTTCCCCATCTTGGGGTTTTTCCCTGGCATTCGCCAAATCTTTGTGTTCTCTTGTCTTGGCTTGCCTTCTGCTTTTATTGTTCATGTTCTATCTACAGTTACTGTCAATGTGAAGGTTAATGTGATTGTTATTGGAAATTATCATTGGGCTAACTAAAGGGCATTAAAGTAATTGTTGCAAGCATAGAACATACCATTGTTAACTAAAATTAACATGGGATTAGAGCCCAGGTGAAGACAAAGCCCATGCAAGAGAGAAAAGCAATCACTAAGAGATTTGTTGGATAAAGATTATTAGACAAGTCTCAAAGGCCTCTACATCTTACTTCAAGACTGACGACAACCTCAATGACAAATCTAACTATCATGCATGGAAGATGACTTTGGACCTGACCTTAGAGGAGAATGAAGTATTGGATTATGTGCAAGGAAAAGTGTTGGAGCCTCCTTCAAATGCACTGGTTGCTGCTAAAACGAAGTATCGAAAAGGTGAGGTCAAAGCTAAGAAAATTTTGATTAGCTCTATTCAAAAGCATTTGGTTGCCTATATTTCTAATTTGGGAACTTCTAAGGAAATATATGATAAGTTGTTGGGATGTTCAAAGTGAACAATGCAAGTCAAATCCTCTTTCTCAAGAACAAGTTGAAGGATATCAAGATGGATAAATGGGAGTCTATCCAATCCTACTTCATGAGAATAACTCAAATCAAGAATGACCTACTATCTATTGAAGAAGTTATTGATGATAGGGAGCTCACTCTCATTGCACTTGGAGATTTGTCAAGACCGTGGTATGTATTTACCACCAACATTCTTAACAATGACGGGATACCTAGTTTTGATGAGTTATTGGCTAGATGCACACAAGAGGAGACTAGGATGATGGAGAGAGATAAGTCCAATGGAAATGAACCTACTACCTTCTTTGCTCATGCAAAAAGAAGGAATAATGTTGGTCCAAGGAGACAGGGTCAAGGATCTAAGAAGGGATTCAAAGAAGGAAGAAAAGGAAGGTGTTACAATTGCAATAGGTTCAACCACTATGCTAGAGAGTGCCCTCACAAGAAGAATACTCCAAGGGATGATGACAACAACGACAACAACAATTTCAAAGGCAATGGCAATCAAAGGAACAACATGTTCAACAACAAAGGAAAGAGGAACACTCCCGCTACTCGAAATGGAAATGGTCAACCTCCCAAAAGGACAAGAAATGCCAAGTATGATGAAAGTAATGTTGAAGTAAAACAAGATGATTTTTATCTTGTTTCTGCTCTATCTATTTGTTGAAGGAAACGTAACTAGGTTCGGTCTTCATAAATGTACTTTTTATATTTGTATTTATTCAATAAAAGAAATATTATTTTTTTAATGAGTTTCTTGCTCATTGAAATAGGTCTAGCACATGTTAAGTGCTATAGGTGAGTCAAATAGTCAAAAGGAAATGTTGAAGGCCTTAAGGGCATGTTACACCATGTATTAGGGTCAAGAGAATACCTCCAAGCAAAGTCAAGTCCCCTCCTATGCAAAGGCACCATCAAAGAAGCTCCCTCAAGCATGTTACACCACCAAAGAAGCCATCCGAAGGAAGCTCAACAAGTTGGCTTGCAAACTATCCTCAAGTCAACCTTCTAGTTGGCCTGAAAGGAGGGACAGTCCTTTATATATAAAGGTTGTCCACTCCGCCAAAACGCGCTCACTTAACATCTCTGAAATCTGCTAAGTACAAAGGCAAGTAAAAGGTAACGAAGGACAAAGGAGAGGTCTCAAAGTGCAGCGAAGAAGGTGAAGCCTAGACCAAAGTCAAGAGGACCATTTCTAGGGCAGCTGCAGTCAAACATGCGAGAAAAGGGAAGGTTGTTTGTAGTCATAACAACAATAGTATATCAACGTCACACCTCTCATTTGTTTGAGCTAAAACATAGGCCTAAAGGGCCTCCCACCCAAGCGAAGAAGTAAGGAAGAAGAGCGAAGGTAATAAGGTTGTTCTAAAGCCTATTACAACCACACGTATGAAGAGAAGGAGGTTGCCTCTACTAGTATAACAACCCTTCCATTACAGTCATACAAGTTTGTTGGTTGGTGAAGGGAAGAAAGGGATCATCATAAGGAAAGGGTCTCACCAAAGGTATTTCTTCTAGAGCAAGTGCAATAAGGTTTACTAACAGGTGAAAGAAGAACGTAGTGTCGAAAGAAGGAGGACGAAGTGCCGATGAACGAAGTGCCGAAAGAAGAAAGTGTCAGGGATCAAAGTGCAGAAAGGAGGAAGGAGTTGACTTGTGCTTGGAGGATACTCTTGTCAAGGGTCTAGGGTTTGGGGCATTGATCAATAAGAAGCTTCAATAAGAGAAATTTACTGAAGGGTTTTCCTCTCAAGAGAAAAGAGGTTTTGGCCCTAGCAGAGAGCTAACATCTTGTGTTCTTGTTCTTATGTTTTGGTAACAGTTTGATGAAGTACACACACATGCATTAATAAGAAGAAGAAGATTAAGCTAACTAGAAAAAGTAAAAAGACTCCACAAATTGTTATCAAGTAATGAAGGATCATACTACACTTATTTGCCCTAGATTCTTCAACATGGAATCAGAGCTAAGGTGACACATCAAGGAAAGGGCAACTCAAGAACACTCATCAAGGAAAGTCATCTACAAGGTTGAAGCATCAAGCCAAATCTACTCAAGGAAAAGAAGGCCTATCACCTATCATTCACCAAGGAAGACTACATAGCAAGAAGAAGAGCCTTACATAAAGGCACCTACAAAGAAGAGCAGATTGAAGCAGGACCTACATCAAGCTACAAGTCATCAAGCAAGTCCACTTGGAGAAGGCAACTTGAAGAACATCAAGATCCTAGGAAGGCGAAACATCAAGTCTTCAAGGAGAAAGCAAGTCCACTACATCTCAAAATCTATCAAGTACATGTCCCCTTCTAAATATACATCAATGTCTTTTTGCAAGGAAAGCAATAAATTGGTAGGTACCAATAACTTCCTTACATGGAAGAAGAGGACTAATCTACTTCTCAAGGAGAATGAACTTCTAGAACATATCAAAGGGAATATCGCTATCCCTGCTAAGGAACAAACTCAAGCCTTAGCTAAGTACAATAAGGATGAGACAAGAGCACAAAGGATTCTAATAGAATCAATCAAAGACTCTCATTCCTTATGTCTCCAAATTTGAAACATCAAAAGAAATTTATGATAAGCTAGTAGAGCTATTCTCGATCTCCACAACCGGAGAAGTAATATCTCTAAGGAATGAATTGTACAAGATGAAGATAACAAAGGAGAGATCACTACTTAATGAAAATCTCTGAAATGAGAGATCAACTTCAAGAGCTTGGGGAAGTCATGTCTGACCGAGAGATGACAATTGTAGTACTCAATGCTCTACTTGAGGATGGGGGCAACTTCACATCAAGCATATATGCAAAGAAGGAAGCAACCACACTCAATGAAATGTGGTCTCTATGCAGGACAGAGGAAACCAGACTTAAAGCAAAGGAATATGTGGGATCAAAGGAGTAAGCATTTGCTACCATGGCCAAGAGAAAGGGAAAATTTGACAAATTTGGTCCACAAAGAACAAACAACAAAGACATGTCCAAAATCCAATGTTTTGGATGCCAAGAATATGGACACTACAAAAGGAATTGTCCTAAGCTTAAGAAGGACAACAACAAAAGAAAGAGGGAAGAAGTTCACATGACTCAAGAGGTGAAAGAAGAAGAAAAGAAGGAAGATCCTCCAGATCTCTACTATGACTAGGTCAAACTCTTTACTTCAGGTCTTCTTTCAAGGTTTTGAGTAGGATAGGAGCACGTAGGAATAAAATAAAATTGCATGACTAGAAACATCTTCTAGAATCTAGAAGCATGAAGTACATAGAGTTCTAGATACTCATGAAGATGTGGCATTTATAATGAGAATAAAAATGCATGGGTAGAAATATCTACTAGAATATAGGAGCATGGTAATAGCTCAAGATATTCATATAGAAGGAGCATACCTAGTATAGGACCTCATCCATGATAAAAGAAGATTGATCATGATTAAAAATCTTAGAAGACCTCCATCATCAAAAGAAAAAGAAGCATTTGCAAGGCAAGGGTCTTTAAGATCCTATAATGGAATCTTCAAAAGAAGGTTTGTGAACCAAAGCAAATGTCTCATCGGGAATCCCATTCATGGGATTCAAGAAAAGGACGATATGCAGGCAAGCTAAGATGAAGCAAGAAGGGCCACACCAAGGACAACCAAATGAAGCTAAGATGATCAAAGGAGAATCAAGATGAGGTATGTATGCATCAAAGTTTAGTCATGTTATCATTTGTATATTATTAAGTCATGGGAATAGTTCAATAACATGATCAAGTATGAAAGAATCTCTTTCACCAAGGACATGCTCAAAGGCATGTACTACAGTGCAATGAAGGTCAACAAAAGAATATGCTCACATAAAGAGTATAAGATTGTTGACTACGAAGCAAGAAGAAATGCTAATTGGTCCAGGAAGCAAGCAATAAAGAAATGCTCTCATAAGAATCATAAGATGGTTGACCTATCTATCTAAGAAGAAGCAAATGAAGAAAGAGATCAAGCATGTGAAGAACACCATGATCACCAAGAATCACTATCTGACAAAGGAAGGAAGGACCCTTGACACCTACGAAGGCCTTGGAGATATGAAATATGCAAATAATGATTCTACTCTACAAAGATGTCGTGATGAAGAAGTCATTCAACAAAAGAAAAAGATATGTTGAGGCAATATCAAGATGAAATCATGATGGGCTACTAGGTCTAAGCATGCAAACAAGCAAATACAACAAAGCATCAATGAGAAGAGTATTCTAAAGTATGGACAGATGACAAAGGAATAGCCAAATGACAAGAAAACTTGATGTACAGTACGAAAGACAATTTCCACGAAGGAAGCAATGACATGACAAACCCGAAAGGAAAGTGATCGATGGAGAGTGTCCTACCTAGAAGTTCGAACAAAGACTTCATGACATCAAAGAAAGGAAGGAGATCAAGTCGTTGAAGGACCCATGAAAGAAGAAGTTGTTGATGAATGAAAGAGTGCTTAATTAAGAGGGAGCTCTGACAAGTCCCTGATCAAGAGGGAGTTTTGGATCACCCCTGATTACAAAGGAGTGACAATTGTGTTTTTCCATTTCATGGGTCATGCACTAGACCAGGACTAACAGCCGTAAGTCTAGGTGAAGGCCATGAATGGAAATGTAGACACAAGATAGACACAACATTCTTGTCTTCACTTTGAAAGAAAGAATGGGAGTATTAGGTAATCATTTGGCTTCCGATACTCTTTGAGGATGTGTAGGGCATCCAAGACAAGAGTAGGCAAGAGGGCCAATATTCTTTGAGGGTTGGGAACCCAAGATAAGAATAGTCCTAAAAGGTCATACTCAGAGAACACTTGGGTGGGTATGTACCTTGAGAGACAATGATGGAGGTGTCTATAAATCATTTGTCTCGCCAGCACTGTAGTTCATGATCTCATGAAGAGATGGAGTTGTTAGTCAAGGCCTTGCACTATAACAATGTTGATTGATATGATGCTATAACAGATGGATTGCAAATCCGGTTTCTCTTATGTGAATTCTTCAGAGATTGACAATATCCAAACACCTTGTAATGTTATATGAATACCTCCTTAGTTAAGAGGGAATGTTGAAGGAAATGTAACTAGGTTCGGTCTTCATAAATGTACTTTTTATATTTGTATTTATTCAAAAGAAGAAATATTATTTTTTATAATATATATCAATGAGTTTCTTGCTCATTAAAATAGGCCTAGCACATGTTAAGTGTTGTAGGTGAGTCAAATAGTCAAAAGGAAATGTTGAAGGCCTTAAGGGCATGTTACACCATGTATTAAGGTCAAGAGAATACCTCCAAGCAAAGTCAAGTCCCCTCCTATGCAAAGGCACCATCAAAGAAGCTCCCTCAAGCATGTTACACCACCAAAAAAGCCATCTGAAGCAAGCTCAAAAAGTCGGCCTGCACACTGTCCTCAAGGCATCATTCTAGTCGGCCTAAAAGGAGGGACAGTCCTCTATATATAGAGGTTGTCCACTCCACCAAAACGCACTCACTTACATCTCTAAAACCTGCGAAGTAAAGAGGCAAGTAAAGGGTAACGAAGGACAAAGGAGAGGTCTCCAAGTGTAACGAAGAAGGTGAAGCCTAGACCAAAGTCAAGAGGACCATTTCTAGGGCAGTTGCAATCACACGTGCGAGAAAAGGGAAGGTTGTCTGCGGCCATAACAGCAGTAGTATATCAACATCACACCTCTCATTTGTTTGAGCTAGAACATAGGCCTAAAGGGTCTCCCACCCAAGATAGAAGGAAGAAGAGCAAAGGTAATAAGGTTGTTCTAAAGCCTATTACAGCCACATGTGCGAAGAGAAGGAGGTTGTCTCTACTAGTATAACAACCCTCCCATTACAGTCACACAAGTTCTTTGGTTGGTGAGGGGAAGAAAGGGATCATCATAAGGAAAGGGTCTCATCAAAGATATTTCTTCTAGAGAAAGTGCAACAAGGTTTACTAACAGTTGAAAGAAGAACGAAGTGTTGGAAAGAGGACGAAGTGCTGGGGAACGAAGTGCCGAAAGAAAAAAGTGTTGAGGAACAAAGTGCAGAAAGAAGGAAGGACTTGACTTGTGGTTGGAGGATATTCTTGTCAAGGGTCTAGGGTTTGGTATTGATCAATAAGAAGCTTCAATAAGAGAAATTTACTGAAGGGTTTTCCTCTCAAGAGAAGAAAGGTTTTGGCCCTGGCAGAGAGCCAACATCTTGTGTTCTTGTTCTTAGGTGTTGGTAGCAGTTTGATGAAGTACATACACATGCATTAATAAAAAGAAGAAGAAGATTAAGCTAACTAGAAAAAGTAAAAAGACTCCACAAATTGTTATCAAGTGACGAAGAATCACACTACACTTATTTGCCCTAGATTCTTCAACACTATAGCCTCTCCTCTAGATGCTTTGTATCATTGGTTGATTAATAATGGAGCCTCAAGGCACTTCACTGGATATAAGGAGACCCTCTCAAATTTGGTTGAAAAGAAGACTAATCTAAAGATTATACTTGGAGATAATGGCACCTACCCTGTGAAAGGGATAGGTACTATCACTCTACACTTGAATCAAGGTCAAACCATTCATCTACAAGACATGTTGTATGTGCCCGATTTGAAGAACTTGGTGTTTATTTCAGCGATGGAAGATAAAAGCTTCAAGGTAGCATTCATTGATGGAAAGGTACATATTTGGCATAGAAACAGTAAAAATGCATTTACTCTTGGATTTAGGGTTGATGTTCTCTATCAAGTTGGAGGAAGTCCTTTGGGAGCTTTGGCGAGTGACACTTCTCTTCAATGTGAATTATGGCACCAGAGATTTGCCCACTTACATTACAAAGCCTTACCTAGGGTAAGGATGATGGTCACAGGGATGCCCGACTTTAATATGAACCATGAAGGAGTTTGTCAGTGTTGTGCAGCTAGGAAACATATAAAGGGACCATTTCCTTCTAGTGAAAACAAGACCACCAATATTCTTCAATTGATCCATTCTAACCTATCTAGTGTTGGAAAATCAATGCAAATAGATTAGGGTTTGATTCTCCTTACTTGATAATTACTTGTGAGTTATGTTGACTTCTTTTACTTCTTTATTATCTTATCTTTCATCAAGAAATTACCATATTATATGCATATGAAGATCACAAAACAAGAGGCACAAGATGTAGGCACTATGCCAGAGCAAAAACCCCCTCAAGGGGAAAACACAATCAAAATTCTCTTATTTTTAATAGATTTCTTTGAGACTCTTCACCCTAGACAAAGACCAAACCTCCTCTCCATACCAAGTCAGCCTCCCATATCTTCGACCTCTTCCTAGCTGCTTCGATTATGTAGCAGCTCCGGCATTAGGCAGCAGCGAAACTTGGAAGACTTCAATCTCCCAAACTAGGGCATGAAACAAAGAGAGAGAGGCATCAAAAGTTCAATTTTCTTCTTCTCCTTAGACTTCACCCAACTTGCACTTCCTTTTCTTCCTTAGACCCACTTCGCACTTCTCCAGCCTCCTTAGAGATATCAAACTACCCTAAGATGAGATGCTCCAAATGAATTCGACTTGCTTTTATTTAGAGGCTTCGAGGTGGGTAGAATTGGTGTCCTTGAGCCGACTTGGTGTGGAGGATACATAAATTATATTTGACTCAATAGTTAACCTTTTTATATGATTCAAAAGCCCAAAAAGGGTCTCTTTGAATGTCCAATGACTCTATAAACTCAATATTAATCCTAGGAGTCCACAATGGGGACTTTGACTAATATAATGATGACCTAAGCATGAAACCTGTGTTTTAATAAGTCATTGTTAATAATAAAAATTATTTTTTTTATTCTTTTGACAAGTACATTTCATGATGACTCAAATACATTAATAAAGACTGGACCTAGTTACATTTTCCAACACTCCCTTTTAACTAGGGAGGTATTCATAATATACAAATACAATGGAAGATCTCAAACTATATGAACAATGAAGAACTTTAGGCACCGCAATGCCATGGACTAGATTCCTGACCAAGGCAATCTATCCATTGGTCTCTCATCAATTTAGGCACCGCAATGCCACGAACTAGATTCTTGATCAAGGTAATCTATCCAAGTGGGAATAAGGTGGACTCAGGCTTTCAGCCTCTCTAGGTACCATCAGGCTTGCTAACCTTCAACCCATGGACCTAGGTGTGTATCCATGGTCAGAGCTCTACGACCCACGCGACCTCCCCTGCTTTGGGACCTAAAAATCAACCCAAAATGTTGGCCAGATGTCCTCCCAAGCAATACTTCACTCGCAAAGCCTCAACAAATCTCTACCAATCTCTTATCATCAATACAATCAACAATATCTACCAAACCAAGCATGTTCCTTAGATATTCAAACTTCTTATTAGGAAGAGCCTTTGTCAATATGTCTGCTACTTGTTCATCTGTCGAGACATACTCCAACTTCACGATCCCAACTTGCACTAGGTTCCTAATAAAGTGGAACTTACTATTGATATGTTTCGTTCTAGCATGAAACACGGGATCTCCAAACATCTTGATACAACTTTGATGTCACAATTAATCACCGTAAGACCCAAAGACTTCTCGAACAAATTTGTCAGAACCTTCCTTAACCAAACAACCTCATTTCCTACTTCACATGTAGCCACATATTCTGCCTCAACACTACTTAAAGCAACGAGATCTCGCTTCCTACTCATCCATGAGATCATAGCAGCTCCTAGACTAAAACATCCTCTGGTAGTGCTCCTTCCATCGATCTCACTGCCACCCTAATCAAAGCCTGTGAAGCCAATTAGCTTGACTTCCTTACTATCCTACTGTAGGCAGTGATGTATAGTGCCACAAAGATAGCTCAATATATTTTTGGCAACTATCTAGTGATCATGACGAGGCTCCAACTGAAACTGACTAAGAATGGTTACTACAAAACATATATCTGGCCTAGTATTTACCAAATACATTAGGGAACCCACCAACTGTTGATAGGAGGTAGGATCCACGAGACTAGAGTAAGAGCCCCTCAACTTCTTGAGATTGGTGATCATAGGAGTAGTCATCAACTTGAAATCCATCATTCTGAATTTCTACAACAACTTGATGATCTACTTTCATTGCCCTAAATATATCTCCCCAAGTCTCTGTCGTACTTCTAGACCTAGGTTATAGTGCATCAGTCCTAGATCCTTCATTTCAAATTCAGCTCCCAACTTCTTCTTGCATTCTTAAATCCTTCGCTCCACACCTGTGATGAACAAATCATCCACATATAGTAGAATAATGAGGAGGCTCATTATTCACGACCTTGACATAGAGATTTGAATCAACAGATATCTTCACCAACCTAATTCTAAGTAGATATGCATCCATCCTTGCATACTATGCCCTAGGTACTTGCTTCAAACCATATAGGGCCTTCTTAAGTCTGCAAACATGAGAGTCCCTGCTATTAACTTCGAAGCCTTTGGGTTGTTCGAAATACACTTCCTCATCAATGGTCCCATTCAGAAATGCAGTCTTCACATCCATTTGATGGATATTCCAACCCATTGTAGCAGCCAATGAAACCAAAGATCTAATGGTAGTGTACCTTGTTGTGGGAGAGAAGGTTTCTTCATAATCAATGCCTTCCTTTTGAGAGAAACCACTTGCAACGAATCTTGCTTTGTACTTGTCTATACTTCCATCAATAGCATGTTTGATCTTATAGATCCATTTGGAGGTGACAACCAATTTGTCACTAGGTCTAGGAACGATTTCCCAAACCCCATTCTTCATGATGGATTGATATTCTTCCTGCATTGCTTTCTTCCAAACCTCTTGATGAGCAGCTTCCTTGAATGTAGGTGGTTCAACTTCAATTAACTTTGTCATGTATGCAGCATAACCAGAATATCTTTTCGGTCTCTTACTTCCCTTGAATGTTCCTTTTGTAACTTCATGTCCTTCAACATCTTCTAATGTGGCTTTTGACCAATTTGGCCTTTTCCTTGTGGTTGGGGTGACCACCAATTGAATAGGCTCACTTGGTCCTTCTTCTTCTTCTTGATTTCTAGTAGGGTTTTCATAATGACCTTCTTCTTCTTCAAATATGAGAACTTCTTCGTCATCAGAATCAATAGGAATATCCTTTGATTTCTTGTATGCTTGATTTTCATCGAATATGACATCCCTACTTACTTGAATGTGTCTTCCTTCCTTTATGTAGATTTTATATGTGTTTGAGGAGAGACTATATCCAATGAATATTCCCTTGATACTTGTAGATTCCAACTTCTTTCGCTTGTCCTTTGGAACATGGATATTGTTGGACATCGAAAGATTCGGAGGTGATCCACACTCGGCTTTTTTCCTGTGAATACACTTCTTCGGGTGTTGTATTATCAAGACTCTTATGAGGACTTCTATTTTGAATGTACACGACTGTCATTGTTGCTTCTCCCCATGAGAATTTTGGTAGGTCTTGATCAAGGAGCAAATAGATTAGGGTTTAATTCTCCTTATTTGAAAATTACTTGTGAGTTGTGTTGGCTTCTTTTACTTCTTTATTATATTATCTTTCATCAAGCAATTACCATATTATGTGTGTATGAAGATCACAAAACAAGAGACACAAGATGTAGGCACTATGTCGAGACAAAACCCCCCTCAAGGGGAAAACCCAGTCAAAATTCTCTTCCTTTCAATAATATTCTTTGAGACTTTTCACCCTAGACAAAGACCAAACCTTCCCTCCACACCAAATTAGCCTCCCAAATCTTCAACCTCTTTCCCAGCAACTTCGACTATGTAGCAACTTCCAGCATCAAGCAACAGCAAAACGTGGAAGACTTCGATCTCACAAACTAGGGCACGAAACAGAGAGAAAGCAACCAAAAGTTTAATTTTCTTCTTCTCCTTAGACTTCACCCAACTCGCACTTCCTTTTCTTCCTTGGACGCACTTCGCACTTCTCTGGCTTCCTTAGAAATATCGAACTAGCTTGAGATGAGATGCTCCAAATGAATTCAACTTGCTTCTATGTATAGGCTTCAAGGGAGGTCGAATTGATGTCCGTAGGCCGACTTGATCTCTTTTAGCCGGACTTTGTGTGTGTTGAAATTTGGTACCAGAGGACAGGTGGTTCCCTAAGGCTTTGATCTTTGGCCTAGGGAAAAGTGTCCAAAAGAATTTAATTTTTCTCCTAAAGTGACTTTATAATTTTTATAAAGATAAATCTAATTTAAAAGTGACTTTAAGTGATAAAGTTACTAAAGTCTAATTTTAAAGTTACTAAAGTTAATGTAAAATTAGAAGGAAAAGTGACTTTGGAAATAAATGACTAAGTGGGTCTTTATTAAAGTGGGGTGAGTTAAAAAATAAAAAGTGAGATTTAAATGAGCATTTAATCTCAGCGCTAGATCTCAAACTATTTCGCCATTGGATTTAGAGGTTACCCAAAAATCACTTAGGATTAGATTAAAGGAGGAAAAGGAGACAAGAGGTCATTCATTCTTTCATGAGCAGATTGAGAGAAGAAGAGCAAGAGAGCAAGGGAGATTTCTGGACAAGGAGGAGAAAGAAACAGCAGCTTGGCACACATCCAAGGCAGCAGTTGAGCAGATTTGTACAGTTGATTCAACACACAGTGAAAGGCTAATTTTGGCACAATTTTCTAGAAATTAGTACAGCTGGTTTGCACAGAAATCAAGGAGTGGTTTGCGCAAAAATCGAGGAGCAGTTTGCTGGTTTTTCTGCACGCAAATCGAGGTCCATACATCGCATTTATTGCAGTCCGTACAGCGCATTTAATGCAGGTCGTACAACAGCATTTAAGGCTAAAAGTGGGCACGAAAATTGAGGAGGCCGTACAAGATTTATTGTTGTCCTGTTTGTTGTAATTTCCAGTTCGCTGTGAGGCACGGGAAAAGAGATAAGTTGTAAATTTGCTTGTTGATTTTTGCTGAATATTTCTCACTGTAAAAAAAGGCATTTTCAAAAATAAAGAAGAGCTCTCGAACTGGTTTTCCCCAAGAGTTGTAGGGGGTTTTTCTAGGGTCACATTGACCAAAAATCACTGTGTTCAAATGTGTTAAATGACTGTTTGTACCTACTGATTTTTTATTTCTGCATTTTCCAGCATTCTGTAAAACTTCCAGAATTTGTGTTTTCAACAAAAAATTATTTTTTCAGTTGTTGAATGTATGGATATGGAAAAGGGCATTTAACTATATGGGAGAAATAAGGTGAAACTGAAAACCGGGGTGGGAAATGAGAAATTTCTACATG
>APFE030393569.1:0-25376 GCA_000404065.3 Pinus taeda
TTCTCTGGCATGTCTGTTCGACTGATCATCCACTTATCTTGGGGAAAGCTCATCCTTTACCTATTCATGGAGACTCCTTCTCCTTTATAAGCCTCCTCCATTGCCCATGAGCAGCTAGTTTGGAACATATAGGCTATGTTGAGGAATTCTTAGTGCATTAGTGCTGCTCTTAGTAGGCATTTGGTGTGTTGTGTGAGGATTGCTTTGAGTGAGGAAGGTCATGAGTTTGTTGCCTTGTATGTGAGAGAGAGACCTCTTTGACTTGGGAGATCTACTTCGAAGGTGAATGCTTGGAAGACATGCTGGCTGGACCCTCTAGAGAAGGACTCAGCGTCAGGACTTCGGTTGTTCCTTACTCTATTTTCTGATTAATAAATATAGATGACTACTCTTATGGTTCCATTTCCATTTTTCCTATGAATGATTAATGTAAATTGTATCTTTCCTGACTGATACATAGTTGTTTTTAGTAGATTTTACACTTGTGTTTGCTCTCTCTTTGCTTGTGCAGGTGTCTGTCCGCGAGGATAGTGGAGGACTGTGATCAGCTGGAGCGAAGGAGCGAGAGGATCATCTCTTCGACAAACGTAGCGTTGGAATCCAAGTAGGTTTCTTTTACCCACTTGTTAATTACAACTAGGAACCTGTAGTGTAGCATTGTTTGATTGTCGCTAGACCCCCTTTGGGCTAGTAGGGATCGCCTCTATCCGTAGAGGGGATTTACCTCTCCAACAAGTAGCATGAAAGGCGTTGACTTGAAATTGGCTGCCCTGTCGTGTGAAATATTGTACCAGCTACAAGAGGGGTCATCACCAAACTTTGCGCCTGGGAAGGATGAGTGATCCAGGTCCCGCATGAGTAGAAAATTAACATGGACTAGCTCAGCATCCAGAGGGATGCGTTGTTTGTGCAGGCTAGTGGATTGGAGCAGGCCGTAAAGGATGCATGCAGGAGCATTCCAAAGTTGTCCGTGCCAGCAGAACTACCAGCAGCAAAGCGGGTCCATAGATTGGCGGCCGGAGTTCGTGAGGCCTGGGAGGAAACGATAAAGGGTCAGTTGGAGCTAAACCTACAAATCACCAAGATGCAATTGAAGGCGCAACCCTCCACACCCCCAGAGGTCAGAGAGTAGCACACCCGCGCTATCTAGATGGGGTTGGAACAAATTGACCAGGCGACATAGGGGTGCAACGGGATGTTGGAGCAAGAACTAACCATACTTACGCACTTGCAGGAAGACGCAAACCTATAGCGCCTAAAGATAGAGGAGCACGAGTTGCAGCAGGAGTACGACAGTGTCCTGGGCACCGTGCAAATGGTTTCCCTTACTCAAAAACTCACTAGACTACAGTAGGTAAGGGCACTGAATGAACACCAAAAGGAAGTTCCGCTTAAAGCATGCATCCAGCCATGGATCAATGAAGCGTTCACAATCACAGCTACCATTGAAGGGAAGCTGGCACAGATGCAGGAACTCTATACAATTGGATAGGAATGTGACCCTACTCACAAAAGTTCAGAGATACGCATGCAACAAGTAGAACAGGTGACGAAACAGTGTGCTGCGAACACCCAAGCTGCGCGAGACCTGCTGCATGGACTTCGTGCAAATATCATCACACTAGCATAGTGACTCGAGGATGAGTCACGATGACTGTGCTGGGGGACTGTTGGGTAGCAGATCTCCCCATATCATGTTTTTGGGTCTTGAAGCCCGAATTGTGGTCAAATGTAATGTAAAGACCCCACGAAATGCGAGCGTGGAGCGCAAGAGTCTAGGGTTTTCTGCCCTAAGATATTGTAATTTAATGTAAAGTGTGTCAACCTACCCATGGTTCGCTAACCATGGGATTGTATAAATAGAGTGTGGCTCTAAGATGTAAGAGAGATAGTTTGGGATGATGAATTAGCTCTGAGTCTATATGTCCAAGTCTTGGGTTGTACTAGTAGGAAGAGGCTCTACAGCTGAGTGCACAGAGGCCTGGTAGAGTCCGCAACTGTGTGTGTGGATCCCTGCAGTTGAGTGCATAGGGCGGAGTTGGGATTGTACTTGGACAAAGAATAAATAAAATATAAGGTGATTCTGAAATATTGTGTGTCTATGCTTATGTTATATTTATGCATCTCTTTACAGTTTTATGATTGCGCGCATTTGTTATGAATGTTGAATGATTAATGAAAATATTGGGCCCACACAACTAAGTTAAGATCTATAATAATAGCACAGTAAGGATAAAGGATCTAGACAACACCTCTTAGCGCCCTTTACAGAGCTACGTGGAAGCAGTTGCAGAAGTTGCAAAGAATAGATAGCTGCGCAGAGTTGCACAAGTGTGCAAGTTCAGTTCGCGAACCTCCTAAATTTCATGAAGACATCCCTAGGGTGCAAAAACCTAGTTCCAGCACTCTCTCATACTACCTTAGGTGAGACCTCAATTCACGCACTGTGGACTGTTTCTGAAAGGGCCGGTAGTTTTGGGATTTGTTTGGCTAAATCGCTTCTGAACCTGGATCAGGCCCCAACAAGCCAACAACGTATATCAATGAATCTCATTTATCATTAAAGGCATATCCTTATGGAACCATATGATCATCTGGCTTTAAATATTTTTCATGGAGGAACACACATCTTTACTAAGTGATATGGTTTACTTTTTAAAGGAAAGAACTGATTTGAGTTTAACACAATGAGTCCTTCCCACCCCTCCACGTAAAAGCCTCTTATTGATAGTTGTAGGGAAAGAATTTGGAGCAAACATTATGAAAGTATTATGTCCATTAAACATAAATCTCTATTACCATCCTACCTCTTTCACTCAAATACATTATAAAATAAAAGTTTGCAAATGCGCTTATCAAAAGAGTGATTAAAGAGGAAGCATGGGAAATACAAGTGAACCCATCGGGGCTATGAATGCTCGTTGACAGCGGGACTAAGATTGTATGGAATAAAAGACAACTTGGTTAGGGTACTATTCAGGCTCACTGGTAGCAAAGCGATATCAGAGACAATCATAAAATGGATATATGCTTTATCAAAAACTCTTATCTGTACCTTCTTCTATTTTTCTTACGAGGTAGTTTTAAAATAAATTTTCCCAAATTTAGATTGATGACTTTTACTCTAGTATTCTTTGAGCACATATCTTTACAGACTCATATTACTTAATCTATTTTATGTGGGACCTATGGAAATATTTTATTGTTAGATGATTTCGTAAACTCCATTATTTTTAACCTTTGGATAAATTAAAGTTCATTATCTTTAACTAGATATAACTGGTTCTTCACAGTGAGTCATCATTGTTGTAGGAAAACCAAACACCCCCCATTACTTGAAATAATAGGGACCCTTTCCATTAATTTTTTGCTAAGCATCTTTTATGATTTTCATTTAAGTTAATTGTCTTACAATTTCATCATTTTTTTCATTTTCATCGGATTTATGTTTTGATTGTTTCATTGAATCTGAATTTTCACAAGCTTTCCATCGATACTTGTTTTGATTCATTTGGTCAACCGGTTTGTAAATGGCACTCCTTTGAAGTTTGATCGTTTTCTCGTCTAGACTAAAATGTAAATAAATGTATAATATTTGAATTTTTCATAGCTAATTAATTTCAATCATCATTCATTGTAAATATGAACTCTTATTTAGTTTTTACTAATATTCTTTCATTTTTTCACTAATGATCCTACAAAATGACCGAGCTAAATCATACAACGGACGGAAACGTGTTTCGAAATCTTAGTAATTTACTCTAATTTATTATTTTAAAACAAATTGCTAAGACCGAATTCTCAAAATTGCAAAATGACTATAGTCCAATATATAGAATTGTTAATTCACTTGAGACCCACTTCACATCTCTTCTCTTCCTTCCAAAAAATGTGATCTAAGAAATTTTTGTATAAAAAATATAAATGTGATAGATAGCATATCGCAAAGTTCATTGTGCGTTAATTTAAAAAAAAAAAAAGATTCGCGATTTGAAAAAGTGCAATGAAGTTCTTTATTTTTAACATAAGATTTTCACCTTATGCCTCCAATACTTCCACCTAACCTCACCCTCACGTCACTCCATCCGTATTGACTTCCACCCTCCTTATAACTCCATAACCCTCCACCACTCCATTATCACTTACACCAAAGCTTCATATTACTTATGATTGATCAAATTATTAATTTTAGATTTTGATGTGAAGTAATTCTAATGTAAATATAATATTGTTGTAATAATATTAAAATAAGTATATATTAATTGTAATTTTTAATTATAATTTTTATATAATAGTATTATAATATTAATATAATTAGTATTTATTCATCAATGTAAATTAAATTTTTTAATTAATTTAATTTTGTTTAAATAATTAATATAATTAATAAAGTCTAATAATGTAGATACAATTAATTAATATTAATAGATTATTAATTATAATCTAATTTAGGATTATATTTTAATAAAAAAATCTGATTTTTAGCCTAGGCAACAAAAATTCTAGAATTCTAGCAGTTTTGACTCATCAATTTTGGAGACTCATAGATTGAGTTTTACTTGGCCAAATGAGGCCCATGATGGCTGATTGGAAAGATAAAATCATGAAGAACATTTTTGTGGAGGTTTAATTAACATATTTGATCATTTATTGGGCCTAAAATCTAGCAGAAGATCAAGATCTGAAGTTTTAATAAAACTAATTTTTCTGAGTTTTATTTTCTGCATTTTCATTTGCCCAAGCCTCTTCTGAATGCAAATAATATCCTTGGCTAATTAAATCATTACATACATCAATAGAAATCTCATATTTCCTTTTCAATTATTTATTTAATTGAATTTGATTAGATTTGTTTTAATTCCAGATTTGGGCATTTTGACTTTATTTTTGCATTTTAATTTTGTTTTGATTTGACTTTGCAGAAAAACAGTTGAAGAGATGAGGAGAATAAGATATCAATCAATGAAAATGCTCCAGTAATAGAAGAATGGAATTTTAAGCCAATGAAAAATGATTAAACATATTTCTTCTTCAACAAAATTTTATATTTTGAATTCCTTTGTAAATATTATAAATAACAGATTGTAGAATGTAAAAATAGGGGCTTCTCTTCTCTGCAATTGTGGAATTCGAAAAGCACTTTTGTAATAGGGATTTAGATTTGTAGGTGAGAGGAGAGAAAATCTCTGATCTGGGGACCATTGAGGATTTTTCTTTTGCATTCTGAATTATGTAAGGAGAACAAAGCTTACACTACTGTAGCTCTTATTGTAACAGCAGAAGTTCAAAGATTGTAGAGGACTATTGAATACCAGAGCTGGAGAAATGGATTCAATAAATTGGTATTTCTAATACTATTATTTTAAATACTAGTTTCATTTTATGATGGCAGGAATGTGTCATTTTATTCATATTCATGTATTATTGTCGATATGAGTAATGTGTTTCAATTATATGTTATTATTTATCTCTGCTCTTATGGGTTGAATTCTGATTTCTGAGTAACTATTTACACAGAAACATGTCTTTTAATACCGATTTAACAAATAATGATATGTTGGGAACTATTTCCTCATCTTATTGTTTAATTATTCGAATTACTGATTCAACAATCAATATCATTTTGTGAACTATTTTCTAAATTTTGTTGGTTGATTATTTTAGTCAAGAGGTCTCTTAATAGAATGTGACTTGGTATTCATAATGTCAATTAATTGAACTACTTCGTTAGCTTCATATTCATCATAAGCTAGATATATTTAAATCCCAATCATTTAAATATATTACTCTCGGTTGGGTTAGATCTATATCTGCCTAATTGAGATAGGATTAGGATTTAGTTCCTTTTTCTTAAATTTTAAAATAATTTTGCATTTACATTAATTTTACATTTCTAAAAGTCCTCTTCATAAAGAGGCAAGCTTTAGTTGTGGCTTGGCTAAGCCCCAGATCAGCTTAAGGATCACTTTCTTACCTAATCAGCAAGAGGGTTGATCTCATGTCTCTTCTCCATTGGTGAATGAAAGTCATAATTTAAGCCATTTTGGGGATTGAGAGAAGGTAATTGGCCCTAGTTGAACCAGTCGGAACCACCATTCCAAACAAAGGAGAAGTTGTTTTAAGGTCCGGACCAGGTGGTCATCCCCCATGTTGTTGCAGCGAATTTCGAGGCTTCAACAAATTCTTAATGGGATGGACTCATTTTCTTCAATTTTGGCCTAAAGTGAATCAAGCCATCATCCAATTTCACTAGAATTATCTGAAAAAGAAGACCTAGGTCCAATTTCTTTTAGGTTTAACCTTGGTTGGTTGAAGGAATATGGAGTAGTGGGCATCATCAAGTAGGTATGTCTTACACTAGTTCATGGATCTCGATCCTATGTTTTGGGATTGAAATTAAAGTTTGTCAAACAAGCTCTATGAAATTAGATAAAGGAAGTCTTTGTCCCACCTGGTAAGAAGAAATTTGAATTAATAAAATATCTGGAGCATCACATAGAAAATATGGAAAATAGTGAAATTGAATATTGGCATTTGGAGAAGGAAAAGGAATTAAATAGTCATACCTTTGAAGTAAGACAAAAATAAGAGGAATTATGGAGACTTAAATCCAGAAGTATCTGTTTAAGGGTTGGTGATCAAAATACAACATTTTTCCACAAGCAAACAAAAGCTAACGAACTAAGAAATAGAGTGAGAGAGGTCACTAGGTTTTTCAAGGTTTGGATGCGAATGGCAAATCCGGTGGCCTTCCTATTGGTATTAACCCCAGGGCAGTCAAGCTCTTATCATCCTGGGGTGGATGGGGCTTCATAGGATGGACATATTTGTGGGGGAACTCGGACTCACATTAAAAGTAATCAACATATATGCCCCAAACCAGAACAGAATGGCATTTTGGCTCAATTTATTGGAAAATAATCTTGTCACAAAGTCCACCATTATTGGTGGAGATTTAAACTTTTCCTTGGATATGGAGGAATCCTAGGGACATCATGCACAATTGGACCCTATCTCGGAGCAGATGAGTACATTACTGGACACATACAAGCTAGTTGATGTTCTCATGAACAAGAAATTCCCCACTTGGCATAACAGGAGAACGGGGGAAGCTACTTTGGGACGGAGATTGGACAGATTCTTGATCCATGAAGACCTCATCCATAACCTATCCCTGTACAGACAATGGGTAGGCACTAGAGGCTTATCCAATCATCTTCCCATCTTTCTTCAAGTCAGTGGACCAACAAAGAAGCCCTGACCTCCCTTCCAATTCTTTTCTGGCCATCTACAAGATTTGGAATTCATCAACCTTGTGATTGATTTTTGGAGATCACAACCTCCGCTAAGGGCATAGAGGATGGCTGCAGATTTCTATGAAAGGTTTAAAGCTCTTAGGATTAGGACTGAAGAATGGTCAAAGAGGAAGAGAGTGCGAGATGATCAGCACCTCATTGATATTGAGTCACAGATTGCACAACTTACGGATGAACGGGGGCTTGGTTTCCTATCGGAGGATTCAAAAGTACATTTGAACAACCTAGAGAAGCAAAAAATTAAGCTGCTACAAGACAAAGAAGAACAGTGGAGGATGAAAAGCAGAGCCATCTGGCTGCAAGCGAGAGATAGCAATACAAAGTTCTTCCACAACTTTGCAAATGGCAGAAAGGCCTCTAATCCTATCTGGTAGCTGCCTAGTGAACCTGAAGAATGGGCCTCAATGCACCAACAATTAGCTAGATTGGGTACATCACATTTTAAAATATAATTCACAGCTCCGACAATCATCAACCTCCTGGATATAATCAACCTGGAAGGGCATTTTCCAAGGTTTGTAGAACCTGATGCAGTTGAGGATTTGATTCAACCAGTCACCATGGAGGAACTGAAGAAACACTAAAGTGGTTCAAGAAAGACAAGAGTCCGGGACTGGACGGCTGGCCAGTGGAGTTCTATCTGGCTTTCCTGGAGCTGTTGGGAAAGGATCTGCTGGCAGTCATTGAAGAAAGCAGAATCAATGGTCATATACACCCTCCCATGAACTTCACCTTCATAGCCTTGATTCCTAAATCTGATTCCCCTACTTCGTTCAATGACTTCAGGCCCATATCCCTATGCAACTGTCTATACAAAATCATTTCTAAAATCATTGCTACCCGCATTAAGCCCATCCTATCAAATCACATCTCCCAAAATCACATCTCCCAGGAGAAATTTTCCTTCCTCCATCATCACCACATTTAGGATGCCATTGGAACTTCCCAGGAAGCCCTACACTCTATTAAATACAAAAACCTCAAGGGCATCTCTCTCAAAATTGACCTATCGAAGGCTTTCAACAAAGTGAATTGGATTTATCTGAAAATGATCCTCATCATTTGGGTTTCCCCCCCGTTCTCATATCTTAGATCATGGGTTGTATCTCTTCTGCCTCTTCCGTTATTCTTGTAAACGGATTAGCCACTTCATCCTTCAATATAGACAGAGGGATAAGGCAGGGTTGCCCTCTATCACCACTCCTTTTTTTGCTAGTCATGGAAGGACTGAGCAGACTTATAGCATCTGCAAAAAGGAGCGGGGGATTTAGTGGGCTAAAAATCATGGAGCACTTTTATCTAAAACATCTACTTTTTGTAGATGACATCCTGATATTCTTGAATGGGAGTGTCCGGGACACTACCTCACTGAATGAGATCCTGAACCTTTTTTGCAGAGCTATAGGAATGGAAATAAATAGAGGAAAATCCACTATATCCCTATCGGATTGTACTCTGTAGGAATCACAGCTAGCCATTCAAAAATTTTCCTTTCAAGAAATTGATCTGTTGGAGGGACTCAAATACCTGGGCTTCAGGCTTAAACCTAATGGATACAAGATTGCAAACTAGACTTGGCTCATCACAAAGGTGGAAAAGAGAATCAGTTGTTGGTGTCATAGGCTCCTTTCTAGAGTGGGCAGACTTATCCTAATAAAATCGGTCCTCAAAGCCACCTCGGTATACTGGATGTCACTTTCCTGGATGCCGAAAGGTATTCTCCACATAATTCAACAAATTTGCTGCAAATTCCTCTGGAATGGCAAGAAGGAGGGAAAGACTTTTGCCTGGGTTAAATGGACCAAAATTGCTACTCCAAAAAAGTGGGGAGGATGGGGACTTAAATTACTCCCACCTTTTGCTCAAGCCTTGGCTACCAAACAAGGATGGCTCCTTCTGAAACAAAATAGTCTATGGGCGGAGGTTATACATCACAAATATATCTAGCCATTGACCATCACCGATTGGATCAGAAGGCTGAATTGGAATAGAAAGGGTATCTCGGGGATATGGAGGGCTATACTCAATGCTATGCCAATTATAAAAGAAGTTTTGCTATGGAAAATTGGAAATGGCGCATCTGTCCATATTGGTATTGACCCATGGCCGAGCTGTGGAAACTCCCATATGTTACCAGAAGGTTTGGTACATTATCTAAATAACAGAGGTATAATGTTTCTTACACAGATTGGAGACTAGCAGAATTCTACCTTCTATTCACAGACCTAGTTGAATGCACAACACTGGCATATCCCTATTGAATGGAGTGGAGCTTGGCAGAGCTACATACAGGCCCTCACTGAGACACATGTGAGATTAAGCACTGGTGAGGATGAACTCATATGGGCACTCTCAAAATCTGGACAATATACACCGAAATTGGGTTATGACAAAATCGTTAAAGATAGAAAACCCGAGATCCTCAAAAGTTGGTGGGTCTCTATATGGAAATTAAAAGATCCTCCATGCACTAGATTGTTGATGTGGAACATTTTGGAAAACAAGATCCCCAATGGATCCTATCTTAAAAAAAGGGCTTTTTCGGGACCTTCCCGATGTGTGTTGTGCCTTTAAGATGAAGAATTGACCCATCATCTATTCCTCTCTTGTGCTGCCACCAGGAATATCTGGTCACAGGTCATCCATAATCTTAATTTGAATATGAAATGGTAGGGGGAGGATATCAACATAGCGTGGGAACTATGGCGGAGCACCTCAAGGGGGGAAAAACCTAGGAACCTCCCACTCCTGGTTTCATGGCATTTATGGATCAAGAGGAACACCATCATCTTTGAGGACAGACAAGTCAATTGGAACCTCCTCCATTCTACAATCTGCACAGCTTATGTAGAACTTCCAATTGACAACAGTCATGAAAAACCTAGGAACATTCGACAGGAGTAGATAAATAAAGATATGTCATGGGCCTACTTTGATGGGGCCGCCCAACAGTAAGGCTGTGGGGGCAGCATTCTTTTCCACCTAACTGAAACCCATTATTTTCATATTAGTATGGTTCTGGGGCCAGGAACAAACAACCACACTGAATTGATATCACTTCGACATCTATTATATTTTTCCATTATGAAAAACTAACGAAATTTGCAAATATTTAGCGATTCAAAAAATGTGATTGATTGGTTTAACAACAATGTTGTCTGTATTGCATACTCATTAAAGAATATGTTGGAAGAAATTGTTTTTTTCAAAACATTCTTTAACCAGATATCTGTTTCTCACATCTACAGGGAAAGGAATGGAATTGTTGACCAACTATTGAAAGAATCGACGCATCGTCCTCTAGGCGAGTGGATGATCGTTGAGTTTTCTCCAACAGGGACATACCAATATTTTCACAGGCCTTATATAGATGGGCAATTCCAGTGAGGCAGTAGCCTCAAATTCTACAGATTTATGATCATGAACTTTTTGATTATGCTTTGTATATATTCAGTGAATTTTTGCTTGTAAATAGGACATCTTCTATGTACAGGCGATACTACCTTTAACACTTTTATGATGGTCTCTGCACCAATACTGTACACCCTCTGGGTTTTTTTTTCTGCTACTAGTCTCTTGACAGTGGACGTGTGCCACAGTTCAGCATATGCCTTCGAGCATCTACAGCATGTAATTTCTTTTTTGAAATTATGAATTTTCTATTTTGGAAAAAAGAGTGAGAGAGGTCACTCCAGAGGGCAAGGCAAAAATATCCACCTTCATTGAAATAAAAGTTGAACCTCTTTCTCACTTTCAATCCTTATATTTTTCAAGAAGTTATATGGATCTCAACAAGGTAGAAGAGTTATTGTCTTCTTTCCACCTAGAGATTTCTAAATTTTAACATCACCATCTTATCAATCATATCGATGAAGATGAGTTGATTGAGGTGACATGGTCAATGGATCTGGATAAAGCTCCTAGCCAGATGGTTTTTCTATCAGTTTCAACAAGGATTTTTGGTCAATGATAAAAAAGGACCTTATCAAAATGTTAAATTGGTTTAAAAACAAAAGCAAAGTTAGAGGGAGCACAAATTCTTCTTTTCTCGCCCTAATTCCAAAGGAATCTAACCCGATGAACTTCTCTCGCTTTCACCCTATTTTTTTATGCAACGCTTCTTATAAAATTTTAACAAAGGTTATATCATGTAGATAAAGAAAGTCATGTTGACAATAATCTATGAAAACCAGGGGGGGTTTTTACAACAAAGGCATATATTGGACAATATCATTCTTTTGCAGGAGGCTATTCACTCGAGAAAGGAAGTGACCTATGTTTTTTAATCAAGTTGGATATGGCCAACACCTTTGATAGGGTGAGACAATATTTTCTCTTTCTCATTCTTAAAAATCTTGGTTTATGTAGTGAATTCATTTCCTGGGTCAGAGCATATATTGGATCCCCTTGGATCACTCCTTTTAATAATGGTAGACCCATTCCATTCTTCAAAGCCTCAAGGGGACTTCGTTAATGGTTTCCTATTTCTCCTTTTTTGTAAATTATTATGGTAGAAAGTCTAAGTATAAATTTGGAAAAATCTCTAGAAAATGGGTATTTGTTGGGAATCAACATTGCTAGGAATTTCAAAGATATCAATCACTATCAGTTCATTGATGATAAAATTCTCTTAGGGGGAGCTTCGAAAATAATCTTCAATCATTTCAAATAATTCTTAGATGACTATATTTACCTCTTTGAGGGATTGGTGAATAAGAGGAAAAGTCATCTTTATGGGTGGAATTATTCAGACTCAATTTTGTAACAGATAGCCTTAGTCATGGAAAATTTTAGGGGCGAATTTTCGCCCTTTCACTAAATTAAGGGGTTTTATATTTTTATTGGGCAAATATTTTGTATCATAGTACATTCTTACAAATCGCCTCAAATTTATTTTATAAAAAATTTAGGTATGGAGGTTAGCCCACCTTATTTTAAGGGAGAGGGCAAAAAAAGTAAATTTAGCCCTTGAAATTAGGAGTTACAATCTTCCATTTGCCCTCATTTTCAAGAAAATGCATTTATGATAATTATAAATAAAAATATAAATACAGTGGAGGTATGGTAAATAAATAAAATCTCTTTTTATACTTACTCCAAAGGTATGGTAAATAAATAAAAATACAAATAAACTAGAGGTATGGTAAATAAATAAAACCTCTTTTTATATTCAATCCATAACTGTCTTTCTATTTAAGAAGGCTTAAAACCGAGGCTTCATTTATGTGAATCCTATGGGCCAAATACCATATTTATAAAAGAGGTATGGTAAATTAATAAAAATATAAATAAACGAGAGGTATGGTAAATTAATAAAAATATAAATAAACGAGAGATATGGTAAATAAATAAAACATTTTTTTATATTTACTCCACATGTCACCTTATATTTATGAATACGCAAGCATGTAAATAAATAAAAATACAAATAAAGTTGAGGTATGGTAAATAAATAAAACCTCTTTTTATACTTCAGAGGTATAGTAAATAAATAAAAGATTTTTTATATTTACTCCATAAGCCACCTTATATTTACGAACACTCAAAAGGTGTGTTATATTTAGGTGAAGCCTATGGGCCAAATACCATGGGACAAATTATTATTAATACCATGAAAAAAACATTATTAACCCTAATATTAGTATTAACAAAAATAAAGATGGCACATGGTATTGACCCATGGTATTCACATGGAATGCCCCCTATTTAAAGCAAGGAATTAAACTAGCATAGATCCATCTTTACTCTGGATCAAATATCGTGATATGCAAACTAACATAGAGTGAAAAAAATATTTGATCCCTCTCGGGGCTTGGTAGGTCAAGAGTAAAAATGGATCTTGTAATTTAATGTCACTTAAACATTTTAACTTGGTTAAAATAAAATATAAATAAAATAAAAATCAATTATAATTTTATTAATTTTTATTAAATTTTATAAATTACTAATAGTAGTTTTTAAGTTCCAGGTTTATGATAACCCATGGTATTGACCCATGGTATTCATGTGAGTATAGACTATTTAAAGGGGAAATTCTATTAGCTTAGATCCATCTTAATTCCGGGTCTACCAAGTGTTGGGAGGGATAAATAGATTTCATCCCTCTAAGAGTGGTAGATGTGGAGTTAAGATGGATATAGTTTGGTTTTTATGATAATGAAGATATTAAATAGACTTAGGAAATTATACTGTAAAAAAAATCTTAAGGTGAATGGTTAAAGCTACATTTAGTCACTTCACAAAATTTAGTAAAAAATACTGATATCTCCATTAATATTGGTTTTTCTGATTTAACAAAAAAAATATCAAAACAATGAAATCTTAACTCTATCCGCATCACCCTCGCATAAGAGAGATAGTTGCTGCCCATATTTCTCACCATTTTTCAAACATTCTCAATATGATATCTTCATGAAAAATTTAACGTACTGATCTTGGATTAATTGTTTGAAAAATATGCTGGTTTGTACAACCTTTCATCTTCTTTGCTATTCTTTGTTTGTCATAATGATCTATATGGGTTGGGTCACTGCACCATGTTGTCCTAAAAGGCAGAGATTGTGCACCAAAAAGGAAATTAATCCACATGTTACAATGTTGTTAAAAATGGTATGAAGGTAGTGAATTATGCTAATAAGAAATTTAGATTGGGAGAGACGTAATTAAATTTTATTATTTAATTTAAGATTTCCAATTAAAATAATAATAAATCTACATTTATATATTTATAAATTAATTGGAAGGCTTCTGACAAAGGTCACTTCTTTCCGTTAGATCCCCTTCAGGCCTTTGGGATACCTACTACTTCATTATATTATATAGTTGGGGCTTACTACTTGGCGTGTTGGGTAAACAAACTTGATGTGTTTTTTCTTATCTCGCAGATGGAGTCTATGGAATAAGAAAGCAATTTGATAGCTTAGAAAAAGTGGTAGCTTGAAAAAAGTGGTAGAGAAAACATTAATCTCTCCTACCATGACAAACATGGCAACTAAAACTTGCAAAATTGTTTGTAGGAAGTGAAAATTATGTTTCTTTTTTCCAAACATGTATGTTATTATATTACAGTTTAATGAATATGTTTTATTATTATCATATATGGTTTCATACTTTAACAAAACATTTGCCAAGACTTCACAATGTGTTATTATTCAGTCAAAGATTTTCCAAGATCTTACAAGATTTTATAATTCAGTGAAAGATTCGCCATGACTTTACAAGATAATATAATCTGGTGAGAGATTCGCCAAAAAAAAATATATACATATTATATTAGTGATAAAATTGCCTCCCATTTTTCCTATGTATCATGGGGATTCACTCATTTATTATACATATAAATTTAGGGTGGTTCTTAAAATTCTCCCTCGCCTCAGTCCTAGATTTTTTTATTCAAATAGATTGGAAGTCATTTAAATATCTAGGGGTCCCAATTTCTCTGGGGGTCTCTTATAGGGAAGACTGGGAAGAGATAATCCATAAATTCAAAAAGAAAAATGAAGCTTGGGGGGCATATTGGCTAACATAGCTGGGAAATCCATTTTAATAAAATTAGTCTTATTAGATCTTCCAATTTATCGATCTTCTTGCCCCTAAATACATTCTCAACCGAATTGGAGTGATGCTTAGAATTCTTTTATGGTAGGGGGTAAAAATAATGAAAGGAAATTTCATTTGTTGAATTGGAACATAGCCCACCTTCCAAGAGAATGTGAAGGACTGAAAATCGCAGATCTGGTGTACATGAATCTAGAATTGGGGGGAAAATCTCTAGAAGTTGGTTTCGAACTCTAAAGAGTGGTGGAAGGTGGAATTTATAAAGAAATACTTTCATAAAACTCATATAGTGTGAGTTGAAAATGTCCATTGGTCTAAAGGTGGATCATTAATCTTGAACCTTTGCAAGGTTGTGGCCCCTATAATAATAGAAAATCTTGGATGGCATGAAGGAAATGGGAAAAAAATAAATCTCTAGAAAGATAATATCTCCCTGACTGAATTGAGAATGGGATAGAATGAAATCAGTGACCCTTTCTATATGGGTTTCTATGGAGAGGCATCCTAAGACTAAAGGATATCTCTATATGGGACGAGTCTGTATTTGGAAAGGTTGGGATTGTCCATGTCTTTTAGCTCATATACGTAGTCGATGGGACTCTTTGATCATATCTACAAAAGTTCTTCCTCTTATTGATTGTGTTTCTATGGATCTGTGAACTTGGCGACCAAGTTAATCCCTTGATTACTTTGTCATGGAATGTTAGAAGTTATTTTTTAGAAATATTTTGCATCCTTCTCCCAATAAATTATGGAAACAATCTAGCACAAGGACACTCTACCTAAGGTAAACTCTTTTTTTTTTCTTGGTCCATGGAAAATTATTAACTGATGAAAATATTAGGCATAGGAACATTCACAGTCCATCGTGATGTGTTCTATGTAAATCTAAGGAGAAATCAATCTCATGTTAAATCCATTTCTACTATTTCCCCTTATCTGTCTTGCAATCAAATTTTGAAAAAAAATATTTTGTAAGCTCCATTCCAGGAAGCTGGTAGGATATGTTTGATTCTTGGAAAATAAACATTCTAAGAGATAGAATTAATTCCTCTATAGCTTGGTGAATATGGTCATCTCTGCCAAATCTTTTGTGTTGGACTATCTAGTTAGAAAGGAATAAAGCTATTTTTTAGGAGTCTCCTTCTTTTTGTCAAGTAGCCTTTAAAAATCAGTGTTTTCTTTTTGAATCCATTTCAACTCAAGGCCTCAAAGCCATTGATATTGAAGAATTAACTTTAGTAGAAAAGATCTTGGTAGATCCCAGATCCGGTTGAGCTTAAATCCCCACACAAATGCTCATAAATTCCCTCAATTAATATTAAGGGATGAGGATTTTCAAAATTGGAAAAAGGTCAATGATCAGCTTTGATGTTTTTCGATGGTGCCTTGAAATGAATCCTAGGGCTAGAAGGAGTGGGAGGGGTGATATTTTTCCCCGTGGAAAAAACAGTGTTCAGATTTGCTTGGGGTTTGCGTACAACAACAAATAATCTAGCTAAATGTTTAGCACTATGGAAAGTTTTGAAGATAAACATTAGCAAAGGTATAAGGAAACTAAAGGTAGTTATCCAACATGACATCTAAAAGAAGCTCTCTCATCCTCGCAATTGTCAACGTGATAGCCTTATAAGTTAAGAATTTTGAGGAGATCTCCCTCTTCCATATTCTTAGACACTTAAATGAAGAGGCAAACAAACTTTCCAACCATGGCTCTAAGCTTGGACAAGGTATATTAGAATTAAACTTTGGTCACTCGAATTTTTCCTCAATTCCATGATTCAAGTTCATATATTTAAATTCAAAAAATCAGATCAACTTAGTAACTCATCAACTCGCAAGAGGAACTTAGCTAGTGGAGTCATTGTATTAAGTGTTATATGGAACTTGGTTCCCCCTCCACTTGGTACAAACAACATGGGACATTTTCCACATGGAGGTGAAGCATACTCCATGCTTCCTTCTCAATTGCCTAGAAATTGCAATCCAAACATATGGATAAGCTCAAGGGAAAGTTTTAAATGGGATTTGATGTTTATCATGAGGTTGTTGATCTGGCTGATATTATCCATGGTGTTATATGTTAATTTTTTTCAAAATTCTCATGGCATGGATTTAATCCGTATGGTATAATTCCTCCTTGTGGAAAATTGTGAGATTCCTAACATAAAAAATATGGCAAAATACAGTATTTTTTTAAGGCTTAATTTGAAACTAAGATAAGCTTGTCAAAGTGTATTCGATTCCTGTGACCATAATGCAAAATGAACCCATACAATGAAGGAAAGTGGCATGAAATCTATTTAATTACGATGACCATAGGAATCGAGCCAACCAGAAAATTAGCATTAGTACACAAATGAGATTTGACATGAAATATAATAGTTTCATATGATTACCATTATAGACCATGATACCAGTAACTTGATTCCATAGGCACAAACATATTGTTACAATACAAATTGCTTCATAAATTTTTTTGAAATCCACTGCAATCCCGCAAGAACATAGTTCTTGAATGGTAACAAAGAAATTATATATGATCACCAACATCTACCCAGAACCACTATAAAAAATGACAAAGAAGTTGCAGATACATATGGCCTCTCCTCTTAATCATCCAGTGCATTAGATATGAATGCCCAATGCACAAGATATGTATGGCTCTGTAGCTCGAGCTCCTGCATGACAGTCGTGAGGCTCCTCTATTAATAATGTATTAAATCCCTCGACCCTCCAAAAGAGGAGAACCTTCACTGATCAAATATCAGCTCAAAGAATTTGGATAGATCTGATGCCTTACTAGAATGAATGAAATATCCTCCCTAGAAAAAACTCGTTCCAGGAGAAATTTGATGGGTCAACACTTTGACTGTGAAAGAATGGAGGTGCCACCCTAAAAATGACTTGATCTAGAAGAAATAAATTAAGAACGAATGAGAATATAATAATTTTTATTTCTTGAAGATCCACATAATTTCTATGAGAATATTTCGGCCTTCTGTAATATGATGGACCCCTCGATCTTCAGATATGTTTTAGTGATGCAAGCTGAACCCTTAAACAGAAAATAGACGTACCAGAAAATAACTGTTGGAGACAAATCTGATGAGAAAACCTCCATGAATAAAAAAAACTCAACTAGGGTGATATCTCATATCACTAAAGTTGGGTTGTCACCTAAGATGAAATTGGATCCCAATGAAGCTAGCATGAGGATCTCACCTGAAATACTCTCTTATGAAAACCCACATGAGCCTTAAATCAGATATAGGGAAATATGTTGGGTGTGGAGCCTTATTATCTTCCTAATTGTTAAGAGGTTTTTGTATCAATCACGTTGGATCCCTGTTCCTATCAGGGTGGCAACACCGCTCATTTAATCATCATCTGTGGGGTCCAGGGGGGGCGACAACAGATGATCAAATAGTAAAGGTTTGTTGATTTAGGATTTTTTCCCTAAAAGGAAACCCTCAGTTTATATGAGGGAATTGTATTACGGTTGTGTGTATTATTATAAGAAAGAGAGCGAGAGGAGATAGTGTGAGAGCGAAGAGGAAATTACATTAGATCTACTATAGTTTGTATCTCTTAATTTTGTTGGATAATATAAAAGGAAGGATTGGTTGTTTCTTTGTGGACGTAGACCAAATTGGGTGAACCACATATATTTGCGTCTCTCTTGTTTTATACATTTTTTGTATTTGTTTTTCCACAATATTTTTTGTATTTCATTGCTCTCTTAATTAAGTTCTAACAAATAGTATTAGAGTCAGGTTTATTCGGCTAATAAGCTTGCAGGAGAGAAGGGTTCCTAGTTCGAGTGGGAGAAATGGCAAAAGATGGTAGGTTTAGGGTCGAGAAATTTAAGGGCCAAAACTACTAGATGTGGAAGATGCAGATTGAATATTATTTGTATCATAAATATATGTACCTACCGTTGAGTGGAAAATCAAATAATCTGATGAGTATGACTAATGTAGAATGGGGGATTCTCGATAGAAAGACACTAGGAACAATACGGCTATGTCTGGCAGCATCGGTGGAATTCAAGATTTCAAAGGAAACGACAACAGAAGGATTAATGACAACATTGGCCAAACTATATGAAAAACCATCGACCTAAAATAAGACATTTCTTATGAAGTGTCTATTTAATATGAAGATGTTAAAAGGTGGATATATTGTTGATCATTTAAATGAATTTAACACGGTTACCAGTTAATTAAGTCCCGTAGGGGTAAATTTTGATGATGAAGTTAGGGCTCTAATATTTTTGTGCTCATTGGCAAAAATTTGGAATGGAATGGTTATGGTTATTAGTAACCTTGCCTCTGGATCTAGTAATTTAAACTTTAATGATGTTGTTAGTGTAACACCCTCCTCCCACATCTACCCAAGTAACCAGCCAACTAGGGTAAACATGTGACAAGAAGTTACTATGATATGATTTGACCTCCTAAGTCACGTTAAGGAAGTGGAAATGATGGAAACACATGATACATACCTTTAACATCAAAAATAGGACTCCTAGGAAGCATCCCAACTTTTTTGCTAACCAACCCTTGAGTCCCATTAAGTTTTTAATTTATTAAACCTTTGGACACTCCCATGCTATGGGCATGCCAGCATCGAGAGAGATATAGATGCTCCCACAAACCTACATGCATGTGTCTAGAGACTATTTCCAGCAAACCTATGCCAAAGTCAAGGGAATTTAAGGGACTTTTCAAGCCTCGAATTTCGGCCACTGAACAGAACTTGTTGTAAGGAATTCATTAAACACATGGTGACAAGACTAATAAACCAAAAAATAACTCTAGTACTAGGCCTGACCATCCTCAACTGGGACAGAAATTTTGTTAAACACATGGCATGAATGCAATCTACGGGTGTAAATGACAGATCTAAGCATAGGGGTCTCATACTTATCTGAGATTCATTATGAGGTATTGTTTCCTTATCACTTGTCATCCATTAGGTCATATATACATTGTTCATTCATATACAATTAAAAACATGATGGGGGCCATACATAGCCACTGTCGTAATACATATTCATAACCAGCATAATAGCAACAAAAATACTAAGGATACAATAGCCATACAATCCACATATAAACCAGTATAATACTCATGAGATTACAAAGAGAAATAACCTCATATTAATGATGCAAAAGCCTACTCGGTATGGGACTACAATGTTCCACCCGACCATAGAATGGTTGAGCCAAATCTCTCTTCATCCATTCAGCCCCATGCCATATTCCAAGCATGAATGTGGGATCTCATAAAACACATCAATTCAAAAACATCCAGGGCTTCGAGAGGTCAACCACCTCAATTCATCAAATAGGGATTCCACCTCATGGTCGAACATCACAAAAACCATCATTAGATTGGTCTCTACCCAAGCCTTCCAAGGCTCTAGAGTGTTTGTTCCAACCCGGCTTCCAGGACTAGTAAATCAACCCATAGCTATTGACAAGCTCCAGAGCGTTTGTCCAACTAAGGTTCCAAGACTATTAACTCAACCCGAAACTATTGTTAGGCTCCAGAGCATTTTTCCAACCAAGGTTCCAGGACTGGTAACTCAACCCCTAAGGGCTCCAGAGTGTTTGTCCAACCAAGGCTCTAGGACTAATAACTCATCCCAATATGTTACAGGGCTTCCAAGGCATTTTTCCAACCAAGGCTCTAGGGCTAGTAACTCAACCCAAGCTGTTACAGGGCTTCTAGAGCGTTTATACAACCAAGTCTCTAGGAACTAATAACTCAACCCAAGCTAAAGGAAACATGAGGACCAACCACAAAAAACAAAGAAATGAACCCACAACACCATGGCTATCTAGGAAATGGCAAGGCTAGGCAAATGCACTATTAATCCAGAAAATTCTCCATGCCAATGAAAGATCAAAAGCAAGAAACCACATGCATGTGCCATGCATGCCAAAACTAGTGAGGAAAACATACATGCAACTCGGTACCTATAAGAAGAACCCATTGTAGTTCTTGATCCCGATGCCCTCTTGTGCTTTCCTTCTCTTAATTTCCCTTCTTACTCCAGAAATCCAAGTATGCCAAAAACTTCAAGAGTGCTCCAAGAAATCTCTAAGTGACCAAGAATGTGAGAGAGAGAGAGAGAAAATGAGAGAGCTCCAAAACTAAATTGACCAAACTTACCCTACTAACCAAGCCTACCCACTGATCCTCAGAAGCCTTTTTATTAATGAGGCCTCTATTTTCTTCAATTTCCATTATTTTCCATCATTTTCCTCTTCACATGAAACTTGTGACCTTTCACTTTCCTTTTCTCTTAATTTCCATTATTTTCATAAATAAATGAGCCGAAATTCCATTTTTCCTTTCCAAAGCCTTAGTCATTGCCTTTGTTAATTTCCTTAGCCATAATAATTGAATGAACACCCACTAGGATGTTTTCCCCACCATTCATCTTGGAATATGTGTCCCATCAACCATGGTCTTATATATTTTTACATGGAATTTTTACCAAGGTTGTTACAGAACCCTCCCTCTTGGGGGAACACCATCCTCGGTGTTTAATGAAACCTATAACCAATAAGACTGCTGGAAAAAAAAAAAAAAAACATACTTCCTATGGAGCTTTATAACATAACTCATTGCATTATTTACAATGGGATCCTACTGAAAACATGACAGACATACCATTTATTGGAGCTTTATAACACAACTCATTACAATATTTACAATCCACATATATCTATACACCTTTGCTTCAACCAACAAATAACCATAATGTCTATGGATCTTTATAAATCCAGCTCAATATAGTATTTACAATAATATACACATTTTCTCAACCAGAAAATAAAAAAGATACAATGTATACATCCATAACAAGGGAATCCACAGGCTCACACCTCCACCCTCAAAGTAATACCAGGATTCACCTCCTTCCCAGGAAGTTCAAAATCCACAAAAAGTCAAGTCTGTATCCAATGTCCAGCGTTATAATCCAACGCTACTTGTCCTCTTAGTGAACAGTTATCTGCTCATTCTTCCAGGTCACACTCCCAATGTGCATTTGATTCCATCTAGCAATGCTAATGACCAAAATAAATCCATCCTCAACCTTCCCTTCTCTGCTACATAGTCCCTTGGGAAATCCAGTCACTTCCTTCCATTCAGTCACACACCTTCCAAGTTCCATTGGCATCCCCATCCTGAGCAGTCCATCCCTTGGCAAAGCTTCCTCACATCGGAAGATACAAAAACCAAGGCATATCACTGCCTCAAACCATCATACTGGTCATATCATGCTCACGGAAATCAATGGACACTACTGGGTTCCAATGTCCCACGATGGCCCTGCTCCTAAATACTTTACCAGCATGCTGCTGCATTTTCCAATTCCTTTTGCTGTTACAATTTCTTGCAGTCAATTTCAATCACCCAACTGGCCATGTTCATGCATTCCTATACGAAGAACATAATTTCCACTAGATTCTAAAAAAATTGAAATGACTTCAAATCATACCTCATTGGTGTCCTGTCAATAAGGTATACTTGCAATTTTGTTCGCTTCCAGTCACAACATGTCAAACTAACATCTTTGACCAAATCATCATGTATAAACATATCACATCATGTTAGCTCAAACACAACCATCATAGATCTAAAATCATAAATCACATGTAACCATTGTAAACCGGAATTATAGATCACATGTAATCATCATAGATCATAATCATAAATCACATGCATAATAAAAATGAAATAAAATATTGATACATATCCTTTAATCAATCATTAGCTTCTACCTTTGTCTTCATTTCATACGCATACCAGATTGGTTGCCACACCCGACAAACACCCAATGCCTTCTCGTCAACCATGTGCACATACACATAGTGTGCATCACCCATATACAACCACGCACGACAGACAACACATGCAATACATGCACCTACACCTGACATACCACACATACACCTACACCCAATGCAACACAACACATACATACACCTACACAACACAATACATACATCTATACTTGATGTACAATACCACACAATACATGTACCTACACCCAATGTACAACAAAATACAATACATGTACCACATAAGTACAATACAATGAGTACACGTCACAATACCACAACTACACAATGCACATAAATAGTACCGCATGTGCACAACACAACATGTATGACATGCACTAGTACCACATGTACAACATGTACACAGTACCACCTATACATAGCACCACCTACATACCATGTGCACAACATCACATGTACACGGCACCACTTGCACAATGTGTACACAATGCCACATGTACACCGCACCACATGTACAATGTGTACACAATACCACATGTACATAGTACCATATGCATAACATGCACGCGACACCACATGTACACAGTGCCACATGCATGATATGTAAATAGCACCACATGCACACATCACCATTTGTACAACATGTACACAGAACATAGTTATTGATGAAATGAGAAAGTGAACTGGTACCCATTTTTTTGAGCTAGCAAAAAATCAGCCGATTTTGAAAAGTGTTGATGCCAGAATACACTTTTTTTTAGCATATTTTTGACACTTTAAATTTTCTTATGTATTAAGTATGAACATTTTTTTTTGATGCCAGTGATTTTCATGTTGATTTTGAAAAGTGTTGATGCAACATCGCTTCATTTTTTTAAATGTTAGTGATTTTCATGCTAAATTTGAAAAGTGTTGATGCAACATCAACACATTTTTTTAAAGGGCTTATTTTTGACACTTTAAAATTTTTTATGTATCAAGTGTGAACATTTTTTTTGTTAATGATTTTCATTTTGATTTTGAAAAGTGTTGATGAGCATCAACCCTTTTTGTTTATAGGGCTTAGTTTTTACACTTTAAACTTTCTAATGAAAACATAAAACATAAAGCATCACAAAAATAAAAATAATAAAAACATGTTAGTAATAAAACATAAAAATATCCCCGGCTGCGGGTGATTAGGGTGAAAGTAAATGAAGGGGCAGCCTCATTAAGAGGCAAGTGGCAGCCTGCTTCAGAGATGTGGACGGAAGCGTCTCGAGACAGCTTCCCCCGTCCGGCCTGGTTAAATGCGGCCTTAACTCCGCATGGGAGAACGGTCACGCTGCGTATTATTTCAGTCGGCCTCCTCCGCTCGACGATGCATAGTGAAAGGTTGGCAAAGGTGGGAATGGTCTGCATCTGGTCTCGGGGTTCTGTTTACAATCTGCTCAGGTCGTGGATGAGGGTGTTATGGTCGAGTGTGCCAGGCTTTAGACCTTGGCCGTGTGCTCAGAAGTCCTTGGTCTTCATCCTGGGTCACTCAAGCTTTCTTGATTGTCTGCTTCAGACGGCCCTGGTACATGTGCGTTCTAGTCGGCTTCAAAGTTTCCAGGCTTTGAGCACTCCGCTCAGTGTGGCTCTGGTTTTTTCCTGTCTGCAATTTGGGGTGGTAAGTTCTGGACCCTTCCATTGTGTCATTTATATTGTTATTCACTTACCTGGTCGGCTTCTGTGTGGAGAAGGGCACATTTGGACTCCGGGCGGAAAGGTTTCAGGATGTCGCGTGAGCGAATGCGACTCATTAGTCGACGGAGTGGCTCAAGGGGTGGCGCTCGAGGTCGTGCTTCTCCTCCACGATCCTCAGCCTCACTCGGCTCTCCCTCTGAGGAAATCAACTCACCAGGTGCTCAGCGGGGTCGAGGTAGAGGAAGAGGGCGGGGAGGCACAGCGATGTGCTCGCTCGGCTCTCACCCTTCCACTCGATTCTAGTTCCCCTGCGTTTTGGATAACGCACCTACTATGTCACAGTCCGGCTCGAGAAATGCGAGCACGCAGCCATGCCAAAAGTTCCAGCGGAGCCACGACCACCCTCGCCTGTTCAAAGCTCTCGACTACAGCCTGCGGAGGCCTCGGGTGTGGTTGCGGGAGCAGCAGCGGGAACAAGCGAGCCTGCACGCAATGATCCCCCCTACACGGATTCAAGCGCCTATGATCCCTACGCCTGCCCAGAAGTGGAGGAACAACCGTCCACCTCCATGGATGAGTAAGGCCTTTGTTTGGCTGTGCTTACAGCTCCAAAATGGCGGTTCGATGGTTTTTGAACGATTCTCATCATCGTATGTTATGTCTGTTAAGTGTCTTGTGACGGGTATGTATGGAAGCTCTGTGTCTGTAATGGGTTCGGGTAGGGTAGCTCCATGTCTGTTATGGGTTTGCATGGAAGATCCATGTCTGTTACGTGTTTTATTTTGGATAGTAGGGAAGCTCTGTGTCGCTTCGGCAGGGATAGAAAGCTATTTGGCATGTAACTAGTCTGTTATGGGTTCGGGTCTGGAGTCAGTGGACAGTCTCTTTGTTCCACAAGTTTTTCAGGTTCATGTTCAGTCACAGCACGCTCAAATGTTTAGCGGTGGCCATCCTAGCATGGCGGATGTACTCTTTTTGTAACTCTTTTTGTATAATATATTAGCAAAAGCAC
>APFE030393569.1:32192-80204 GCA_000404065.3 Pinus taeda
TCTTTTGTTCTCATCATGAGTTTCCTTTACTACCCTTTCACCATTAGTGACCATTTCTTGTAGCAACTTATTCAAATTTATCTTCAATTATTCCATCTTAGCGTCCACGCCATTCATCTTAGCTTCCATTTAGCATCCATTCCATTCATCTTAGCTTCCATGCCATCTATCTTAACTTCCATTCAATTCATCTTAACTTGCATGCCATTCATATTAGCTTCCACGCCATTCATCTTGGCTTCATTTACCTTTAGTGATAGTGAAATTTGTTGTACTTGGTCTTGTAATTTTGATATATCATGTTGCATTACTTCCTCTTCTTCACAAGTCATGCTAGAGCTTTCAGGTTGCTTACTAGGTGTTTCCATTTTATTTCTTTGGGGAATTAACTAATTCTAATAACTCTTCACTATTCCCTTTGAATTCCTTCAAACTAATTTTTCAAACCAATCTTATGCAAAATAAAAGATAAAAAAAACTACACACCTTTTTTTCACTTTGTAAGATCTTGATATTGAATCTGATGTATCTTTGTAACTACAGATCTCGAATATGTGAAATCTCATCCTTAGGTAGCCCTTTGAGTCCTATTTCTAACCCCACAAGTTTGATCAAGATTGGATTCTCCAAGGATGATTTATACCAAATCTCCCACAGTGACCTGATTATAGACTAGTTCAGTAGAGTGAACTTGTATGACATGCCACATGTCACTGCTTCAACCTTATTACCTGAAACTGATACACAAAAAACTAAAGGTCATCCTCTTTCTAAAGCTTCTTATGAAATTTCAATTTGATGCTCAAAAAAAAATTATGACGATTTTCCCCAGCTCAACTATTTGGAATGTAATTCAGGAGTCTGTGAAAACCCTAACTTCCTTAGATCATCTCTCCACAAATATAGCGAGACAAGCTCTAAAATTCAGACCCGAAGTTCAGAACGATTTCGGTGAGAATGGGATTTTTTGGTAGCTTTCGAAACATCGTAGAAAAAATGTTATAGTGAAAATGCCACGATGACCTATTTGGAGAAGCGAAACCCTAGAATCCAAAGCTCTGATATCAAATGTTATGAAACCAGCTCACAAAAAGATAGAAAAGATAGATCAACACCTTAGAAATAAACCTCTTCGAGGGGGAAACCTCCTTTACATTACACAAGTGAACAATTCTTAGATGATTCAAATGACAAAACCTCCTTTCTATATATAGGAGTCTAAGGGGTCACAATATAACCAAGCCGACCTAACAATAATAATATAAAGGCACAAAAATAACAGTAGAGGGATTCTATGGGGCACAATAATAATAATATGGGGACAATAGGGGCACAACAATAATAAAAAGGGATACAATGATAATAGTAATGGGGGAATCACTAGTATTATAGGGACCTAACATTAACCCTCGACATATGAAATACATACAAAAACAATGTAAAAAAACCATTACACAGGTCATAAACCGTCACCTAACTGCGCGGGCAGTCTGACCGCATCGAAGGTCATGTGACCAGGTGTGTAATAAACCATCAGGGTTAGCATAAGCCGTCACCTTTAAACCGCGGTGGAAACTGTTGGCATGTGACAGGGCAAGTGTTAACCATGGTTGGGGAAGCCGCGGCCTTGATCATAGCGGGAACAACTAGCACTAACCATGGTCATGTGAACAAGTAGAGTGTTAGCTGTCAGCAGAATTCAAACTAACTGCTAATGGAAACTGCATTGGAGGTGGACGCATAGAAACAATCGGAGTAACGGTAGCCGTAACCATTGGGATAGACTACAAAGGTGGCATCTGGCGGTTAGGCCGCTGACAGTCACATGTGACGGTTACACATCTCCTCCTGATTAGCCTAACCACTTACGGTTGTGGAGTTATTATAATGTTTATTTTGGGTTTTTAAATCATTTGTTTGTTGGAACTAATTCGAGGACCTTGAAACCATCATCCTATGTGTCCTCTTACAACCATACCGATTTCTAAAACACATCCTGAAGTAACCAATTCATCCTGAAATTAGCCCAAGGTGGTTTCAATGTATCTACGGGCCTATAAGAGGCAATTTTTCTTCATTGGACAGGAGGAGAGTAGTTTTGGTTTTTTTGTATGCAGAGTCTAGAGGTCATAAGCAGTTTTGTTTTCGATATAATAGGAGCATACGGAGTCAGAATTTGGAACCATGACAGGCGTTGGAAAGCTGGTTTAGAGGGTTGTCTGATGATAGTGATCATAAGTTCCTATGTGCACATTCAAACTAATCAAATCTTTGTGTAATAGTCCTCACCTGTTTCAATCCTAATAAAGCGGTCGCCCATCTTGAAAGCGAATCCGGAGACGTAGTCCATCAGGGACAAGCTCTGTAATCAATTTTTCTATCTGGTATCACCATGATTTTACTATTTTCACTTATGTTACGCATCTATCTTGTGTTTAATCAATTGTTGTAAAGTCTTCTTCTCAAGTAGTTTTCCTCAATTTCCGTGCTTTGAGCTAACATTCAAATCATTAATGGTTAACCAATTCTACATCAGTTTAAGTCTATGATCATTTTCAGATCATGTAATTTGGTATCAAATTAGGTTGCATTTGTAGAATTTTCCATTGAATGTTATCCAGGTCAAAGTCGCAACGAGGAGAAGGAATCCTTGAGCAGATCGACCGAGAGATTGGAAAGCGACAAGTCATTCATAAATCGACCATGTTAGGACCTGATGCAGGTGAAAACACTAAAACTAAGATGAGTGAAGAAAATTTTTAGCAAGCATTCTTGACTATGCAGTAGATGTTGGGAGAATTGTACGAAGACAAGAAGGCGAGAGATGCAGCTTCTTCTTCAAAGAAATCGAAGAAGAACAAAGGTAAAGGCAAGGCTGATAAACCTCCTTCACCTCCATCAATCTCCATCATCATCATCTTCTTCTTCTTCTTCCAGTGCAGAATCTGAAACAAAATAGAAACCTAAGAAAAAATCTATTTTGAAACTTGATGTGAAACTTGAGTTACATGTTTATGATGGTGAAATGAATCCTGAAAAGCTAGATAACTAGATTAAGCAGTTAGAAGTGTATTTTCACATTCAGAACATTTGTAGTGACAAAACTAAAATTTAGTTAGCTACACTTAGAATGGGGGGAACAAATTTAATATTATGGGAAAGCAAAACTTAGATAGATGTAAAGCGTAAAGGAAAAGTCATCTCTTCATGGTCTAAGTTTTTAAAAGTTGTTAGGAAACAATTCTATCCTTTAGGATATATGCAGCAAGTTGTTATTGATTGGCAGCATTTGAGGCAGAGTGTTTAGGAGTTTACTCAGGAGTTCAGAAATAAAGCATTGGCGATTGGTATTTCATTGGATACATGTGAAACTTTGTTAAAATACATCGGCAATTTACATTCATATTTGCAGCATACATTATTGATGTTTAATCCTGATGATTTTGATGAAGTGTGTGTTCAGGCCATACATAGTGAATCAGGTGGCAGACCATTCAATTTTTCATCGCAGTCATCAAAAGAGTTGGAAACCAAAGATTCCAGTGACAGTAAGGGGAAGAACATTTCAAAGAGAAAGAAATCAGCAATAGCTCAGAAGGAAAGACCTACTTGCTCTCATTGCTAGAGAATTGGTCATGATGAATCTAAGTATTGGAAACTTTATCCAGAACTTAAGCCCAAAAAGTTCCTTAAGAAGAAGGATGAAAATAAGGCCATTGCAGCAGTCCAGTAAGATCTAGGTTCAGATTCAGGTGATGAAAGGAGGGTAACTACCATGGTTATGATAGGTAAAACTTATGACATTGGTTCAAGTTTGAAAACTATTGCATCTTCATCAAACATAAATACTTCAAATGAGGATAAAAAAGTTAAATTTTTCAACATAAGGATAACTTCTAAGCATACAAAGATAGATACAATGTTTGACAGTGGATCACAGGTGAATCTAATATCTGAATATTTAGTTAAGTGTTTGGGTTTGGAAACACAGAATCATCCAAGACCTTACCCATTAGGATGACTAAATAAATCAACTCAGATAAAAGTCACCAAATAGTGTCGATTAAGATTTTCCATAACAGCTAATTTCATTGATGAAGTGGAATTAGATGTGGTTCTAGTAGACATATGTGGAGTTGTCTTAGGAATTCCTTATCTTTATGATCGTGATGCAGTATTTTACAGGAGAGAACATAAATATCACCTTAAGAAAGATCGGGTTGAATTTATTGTCACGACACATAAAAACAAAAATCACTTAAATTTGGTTAATGCTAATCCAATGAAGCTATTAATAAGTTCAAATAAGAGATTTGTAATCTTGTGTGTGAAAGGACAACATAACAATCGACATGATGGTTTTTTAAGTTGTGAGGCTCAGCTTAAAGATGGTTTGATTAAAGAAATATAAACTATTCTAGTTCTATGTAAAACCAAACATCTTACTCATAAGCATAGAATACAACATGAATTACAGTTTGTGCCTAAAGCTCCTCTTCTTAATGTCAAAATGAATCAATTCAGTTCAAGTTTGGAAATAAACAGTTGTAGGGATATAGGTCAATATTGGGGAAAATCAGTGTTTAATTTCTCTTGTATTGTGTCACCAGTTCATGTTTCAAACAATTTGGAAACCTCTTTTCAAGTGGAGAGGAAACCTATTTGTTTTCATATCAAAGCCTTTTATAAAGCATTGTCAAAGTATCCAAGAGAAACTTATGCATTAGGGGAAAGTGATAATAAATGGAAACATCATTTAATAAATGAAGGAAAAATGATTTAAACAAATCAACAGATAACTCAATACTTTCAAATACAAACTAAGTCGCAGCAAATTTCACCTTACAGTTTGATGGGTTCATTGTAGCAAATTCACTTAGTAATCAGGAATCAAGAAAGTGTAGCTGGTTTGATGTCAAGAGTATCTTTGATTGTCTCTGTCATTCCGCAAAATAGATTATTTATACATATTGATGGTATTAAACAACATCCAGTAGAGACTATTTTCAAAGATTATAAATCACTAACTCATGGTTCTTCGTGGAAAGAATTAAAATGCCATGGTTATAATAGGTTGTTTGCCCATCATCGCAAGTTGTTCATACTGCAAATGGATGGAACATGTCATCAACTCAAAAAGTGCCTTGGTCAACATCATCAAGGTCATCACTTGTAGGTGATTGATCGAATGTATTGGTACATCATCAGGTCAAGGTGGAAAGTGAGGGAGCTCTACCCTCATTGAATATTTGCTTAGTCAAACTTTTGGTGGTCCAAAAGATTTCAAGTGGAGAGGATCAATCCAGGAGGATCCTGTCTGATTAGTTACACAGGTCATCATCAGTGTTCAGTGTCGTCATCAATTCAGTTCAGTGTCGTCAGCTTCGACAGTGGTGGTTATGGATCAGGTTGTTCAGGTAATATGGTTTTCATGACGTTCAGTTGATATGGGTTTGTACTTGGCTGTCGACTTGTGTTCATCAACAGTTCCACCAGGATTTGGTCGACGACATATGTCTTTTCATTTTCCTCGTAGGATTTTTGGTTGTGTCACACATTGCAGAGGTTTGATATGGTTCGTTGTCAGGTTATTGTTGCAAATGCCACTTGCGTCAACAACGTGCATTTGGTTTCTAATGTCGCTTTGTGACATTTGGGGACAAATGGGTTTTGTTTATCTATTTTGATGAAAAGTCCTAAAAACCCTAACCTAATACATTACATTCCAAATGCATTAAAAAAGAACCATTCCCTAATGCTAAAACCCTAAACCTATGCTATAACAAACCATCACATTAAAACTATTACATATAAACCTAAGTTATATGTATAAGTCATAAACCTAAGACAAAAACCTTGGTATTAACCCTCGGCATATGAAATACATAAAAAAACATTATAAAAAAACCATTACATAGGTCATAAACCGTCACCTAACCGTGCGGGCAATCTAACTGCATCGGAGGTCATGTGACCAGGTGTGTAATAAACCATCAAGGTTAGCATAAGCTGACACCTTTAAATCATAGCAGAAACTAGTGGCATGTGACAGGGAAAGTGTTAACCGCAGTTGGGGAAGCTGCAACCTTGACCGCAGTGGGAACAACCAGCACTAACCGTGGTCATGTGAGCGGGCGGAGTGTTAGCTATTAACAAAATTCCGATTAACTGCTAACGAAAACCACGTTGGAGGTGGAGACATGGCAACCAACAGAGTAATACTAGCCGTAACTGTCGGTATAGACCGCAAAGGTGGCATCTAGTGGTTAGGCCTCTAACAGTCACATGTGATGGTTTCGCGTCTCCGCCCGGTTACCTTGACCGCCTGCAGTTGTGGATTTATTATAATGTTTATTTTGGGTTTTTAAATGGTTTGTTTGTTGGAACTAATTCGAGGACCTTGAAACCATCATCCTAAGTGTCCTCTTGCAACTAGACCAATTTTTAAAACACATCCTGAAGCAACCAATTCATCCTAAAATCCACCCAAGGTGGTTTCAATGTATCTGTAGGCTTATAAGAGGCAATTTTTCTTCATTGAACAGGAGGAGAGTAGTTTTGGTTTTTTTTTATGCATATTATGGAGGTCATAGGAAATTTTGTTTTCAGTGTAAAAGGGCATCCAAAGTCGGAATTGGGAATCGTGATAGGTGTTGGAAAGCTGGTTCAGAGGGTTATTTGATGACAATGATTAAAATTGTCTACATGCACATTCAAACTGATCAAATCTCTGTGTAATCGACCTCACCTGTTTCAATCCTAATAAAGTGGCCTCCCCTCTTGAAAGCAGACCCAGAGACGTAGTCCATGAAGGGTGAACTCCGTAATCAATTTTGTTGTCTGGTATCACTGTTTTTTTACTATTTTCACTTATGTTATGCATCTATATTGTGTGTAATTAGTTGTCGTAAAGTCTTCTTCTCAAGCATTTTTCCTCAATTTATGTGCTTTGAGCTAACATTCAAATCATTAATGGTTAACCAATTCTACATCAGTTTAAGTCTATGATCATTTTCAAATCAGTGGGCGACTAATCTGCTATAACTGTGGCGAAGTAGGGAACTTTGCACAAGATTGTACAAACCCCAAACGTCCCTCATGTCAGTATTATCTATAGTTTGACCATGTCATAGAGAATTTCTGGTCCTTATGGAAAAGATGCAAGAAAAGAAGGCATAGCCCCAGCAGCCTACACAAAACATTCAAATGATGAGGGTCGAGCCCTGCGAAGAGGATCAGAACATAAACGTTGTATTGAGAAGTGGTATGACAACTGGTGTAGGTAAAGGTAAGTAGTCTAACGAAGATGGATAGGTGCACAATGTTGTCGATAAGGATGTCGCTTTTGATCTCAATCAAGCTAAAGAAAATTTCAAGGAAGCCAAGAAGAACTTCGTTAAGGCCTCCACCTCAGGAAGTCAGGAAAATCTGCTAGAGACTACTACAATGCAAGAAGTATATCCTTCAATTCTTGCTACCTTTTTGAAGACTTGTATGAAGCTTCTGCATGATCAGAAAGAAGTCAAAGGATTCAAAGACTTAATAGGAAAATGCTCCCATAAGGAAAAGACTCCTACGGACTAGCATATAGTATAAAAGATTGATAAACATAAGGTGTGAACAAGGCACGAGATGAGGCTAACTCTACAGATAGGTGCATATGAAATGGACCAGGTAATCTTGGATCTGGGGTCTGATGTGAATGTCTTGCCTAAGCATACATGGGAAACGATGGTGATACCTGCACTACAGTGGTCTCCTATTTAGTTATGCATGGAAAATCAACAGAATTTTATTCCAATGGGCTATTTATATGGTGTAACGATGGACATTGAGGATGCAAGTGCATTGGTTGACTTTGAGGTCATTGAGATAGTGGATGATAGTAACCCATACCCAGTGTTGTTAGGAATTAACTGGGTTATTGATATGAATGGGGTAATAAACTTAAAGAAACGAAAGATGTCCTTTGAGAAGAAGTCGCTAAAGGTTATAATGCCATTAGACCTTGCAGAAGGAGTACGTTATACTCAACCATTGCACGACTATGTAGAAAGTGACGATGACTTACATTAGATAAACAAGATAATAGCACGAGATGAGGATTGGGTCAATCCTACAGCTGATGGAAAAATTACATGGGACAGGGATAGCTCCTACGCCTCAGATTCAGATTAAGATCTTAAACTCTAGCAGAATAGGCTGCATGAAGTATCTATGCTCCGCTACAACCTGATGACTAAGTTGCCATGGTGTGTCTCAGCTGAGGTAACAAATCTTCCACATTACAATGGTTTGATTGATGTGGAACTATTTTTAGATTAATTTGAAAGGGAAGTACCAGAAGAACATCGATTCCAGGAACTAGAATTGGCATTGCGCGCTATGACTACCCGTTGGTGGGGTATGCACAAGGAGAGCTCTGTTGGATGGAGAGAATACGAAGAATGGTGAAGTTAAGGTTCGACTATGCTAATACTAGAAAACATTTAGTGTGAAGGATGATCCACACGGTCATTTAGCATGATGGACTAAGGCCTGGTGAACATAACCACAACTAGAATGGGTGCATATCTTTTGTCATACACTAGATATGATCCTAATGAATTGGTATTTGGAAATGGAGCTTTGCCATGGAATGGATGAATGGGACATTTTAAGGGAGAGTTTTCTATTAACCTTCAGCCTCGAGGATGGGTTTGAGAGCATCGATGAGGCACTACAAGAAATTAAAGTAGCTATATTTAGAATGTTGAAGGAACTGGTAGAATGGACTCGGCCAGATTGGAATTCACAACTACGCCATACGTTGGAATGTTACAATGTGACTATCGAAGACGAGGATGATTCGCAGAATATTACCATTCCTAAAACTGAAAGAAAACACGAAGTCGAAGGATTGAAGGTGTCAAACCTGGATATATCATAGTGTTTGAAAACTCGATAGGTAAACATTGGATCTGAAGAAGAACCTAAGTTCATGAAGATAGGGGACTATTGGGATGAAGATACGGTTGATAATGTAGTTGAGCTGCTGCACAAATACCATGATTTGTTCCCAATGAAGTTTTCAGAATTGAAGGGGATTATTAGAGATTTAGGTGTTATGAATATCACATTGAAACCAGATGTGAAGCCTAAGTAGTAGCCTTATTGACTGAATCCAAAATATAAGGAGAAGGTGCGCCTAGAACTGGATAAAATGTTGGAAGCTAGTATTATTGAGCCTGTATGTTGGGGCCTTCGTTTTTATTTTAAAAATATTTTGATTATTTTGGCTTTCCATATGAAGAAGAGGAAATGGGTGGTAGAAAAAATGATCAGGTTGCAGTGAAGATAGCTGGAGCGGAAGGCAGGAACAGGCTGTTACGGGAAGGTTGTGGAAAATTGTCAGCAGAAGGCAGAGGTAGCCAAGCAGACAAGACAAATGAGAGGAAGCCAAGGAAAGGAAAAACCGAGAGGGAACAAGAAGTACAAGCAGTAGAAGGAATACAAAAGGAGAAAAGCATAAGGAGAAAGGGGTTGGTTGTGGGTTGATGGATTAGTAGCGTCGAGACACGGACGAGCAGAACCCCGGGGTTGAAGATTGAACCAGTAGCCGAGGAGCAGGCTGAGTCTGTCGTAATCGGGTATTTCTTGTAGTCAGGTGTGGCTAAGGCCGATGTCTTATGTATTTCTCTTATATTGACTTAATATGAATGAAGATCTGGACTAGTTTCTTAGTATGATGTATGTGTTCGCTCATGATATATGGACCCACTAAAATTTTAAATATACTGCAAGTCTATGTATGTGGTAGCTTCATAGTGTTGAATGATATGTTGTTGTCTCAAACGTGTGTATGATGTTATTTACATATTGATGGTTGATATACCCTTGACCCCATGGTGAACCCTTCTTATATCTGGTCACGACACGCCTCAGGTGAGACTCCTTACCCTTTGGGTAAGGTGAAAATGTCAGCATTGTCCTAGACTACAATGGGTCATTTTTGGCCCCCCGCACCTGAACCGAGGATCTCCCCATGATGAAAATTTTGTGCCAAAAAATGGCTCCATTGTCAAGACCTAAAGTTACAAGAACTGGTTCGAAACATGGTGTCGACGATATTCAAGAAAGATAGTAGAGATTGGTGGAATAACAAGGTAAACCAATTTATAGTAGAACAAGCTACTCAAAGGGGTCAACTGATTGCCAAAGTTAGTGGATAGACTTTGTATGCTGAGGGTGCTAGTGACCAGTATGAGATCTTCTAGTGCAAGTTCCTAGAAGACTTTTATAATTGGTTAAGAAGGCTGAAAGTGCATAATCGATTGGGGGGAACGATGTCGACTCGTCGCAATTGGACTTCCTGAGACCTCGTATCACTTCGGCAGTTAGATAATCATCTGACAAGGGTAGTTGGCTTTTGGGTATAGACTAAAATGGAGGGGTACATAGTCAAGTTTGCCACAGAAAGTTATAAATCTTTCTCAAGGGAAGAAGTGGTGTTTAGGTTCGGGTTAAGAGGAAGGTTGGTGAGGGAGGTGTCATTGTGGATTAAAATGTTCATGGTAGAAGAAGGACTACTTCCCTCACCTACCGCGGTGATGGTAGCCTAAAACCCCAGTACTGGGGGAAGGACCTAAGGGGAGAATGCTACTGGTTAGGGAATAGAGATGCTGCTGAAGGAATGGATGTAGAAGGGTTGCGGAAAGCCAAAGAGGTTAGGGTCTAGAGGAGAGAATTGTTAGCTGACAAGTGGCAAGCAAGAGTGGTTTAGACTCTGAAGAAGAGAAAAATGGGGCCTCACCAAGTAAGAGCGGTGTTGGGGAACCCACAAGAGGAAGGGAGAGTAAAAGAGGATGTAGGATAAGACAAGAATGGCGAGTGGAAAGATAGGAGCCAGAATGGTAAAAAGGATCCTTCCTTATAGCTTGTGGGAAGGATAATAGAGGAACAAATGTCGAGCAGTCACGAAGAGGAAAGGGAAGAGGAAATGGGAAACGTCAAGGAAAGGTTATTTGCCGAAGGAGAAACATCCACAAGAAGTCAGCAACAATATCCCCAAGGTACAGGTAGTATTCCTCCCGACCCTCCCCTGGTGTCTTACTACAATCCGGACAAATTTGTTATTAAATTAGCTAAATAAATATGAGTACACAGTGTGCACAAGAAATATAAGGTCATTTTCAATACAGTAAATAACAGGGGAATTAGTGGTATTAGTAATCTTGGACTGCAAGGATCTAAGCAGCCCGGAACCATGGGATTTATGTTATTGACGCATACTCAAATAAACATGGCGGGATCTTTTACTAGATACCTAGAGTTTGAGGGTAGAGGAAATGAAGACATAGAACAACACTGGTATCTCTGTGAACCTATATGGAGAGCACGACAGACACCAAACAATGTCAAATCAATTGAGTTCCAGACCACACTAAGGGAGAGAGCTCTGCGTTGTTTTATAAAATGGGCAGAATAGAACCAGAATCCCATAGTAGATGAGATCAAGAGGGGATTTGTGCAGGAATTCAAAGTACCTTAGAATGACCAGCAAGGGCTATCGGAGCTATGGGAAATCAAGGAAAAGGAAGACAAAACTTCTTGGGAACTAATGCATATATTTAAGGATGCCATTGCTAAGTTGAGTTACATCATAGATCCTAATCACTAGAGAGACTAGTTCATCAAGGCGCTCTTGCCCCTTATAAGGACATCGTTGACACAACAGAAGATCGAGACTCTCCAAGATGCTTTAGAGCAAGCGTCATGCATAGAGACTATGGCTAGTTATCGGCATGAATATCGTGAAGGGATAGGATTGCAGGATCCAATTATTATGGACCTTCAAAATCAGATTGCCACCTTAATGGAGAAATTGAAGGATTTATAGCCAGCTCAGCCAATCAGGCCCAATGTATGGTGCACACACTGCATGGTGGAGGGACATGTCGTGACATAATGTCCGAGGTTGTAGGGGATTAACCATTTAGGGGGGATTTCAAGTTCATTAGGAACCCCACCAACAGTTGATCTGAATTGCATCCTAAAACACTCACTAAGTTTTCATGACTGTTTCAAATTATACTAAAATATTCAAGTCCTAGAAAAATCAAAGCTATTAGAAGGAACCCTCGTAATAGTTGTAGTTGTGGCTAGAGCAGAGCAACAAGGACCCTCGGTCGAGCACGCACACCATTGACCCATAGTAATGCCCACTGGCGCAAACTAGCAAAACCAGAGGCCAAATCAAGAAACGGGGGTGGTTTCTGATAAGCGATTAGCACTAATTGCATATCGCAGGGTGTCCCCCTCAATGAAGGAAATCCCTAAAGTATCGGGACCAAAAATCACTATAAAATTCGAAAAAAGTAACACATTCAGTTCCGTAGCGTGAGATTCCACAAACTGGCAGGATATCAGAAGGCCTCAAGGTGGTAAGCAGTTTTGACTGAGTCCCGCCCGATGCCACACATCGAGTGACACGCATCGGTAGATGAGAGAGAAAACCGCCTGCATCGGATGGGTAAACATCATGCAACTTGCCGATTCGATATGAAGGATGACTGTAGAATCTGGGGGGCCTAGATCAACAGTGGAGATGCGTCCCGATGACCGACTGGATTTGAAAAGTCAAAAAGAAAGATGACAGGGGATTTGAAGTCTGACGTGGATGATGAGTTGGAAAATGATTCATGTTTCATGGGCGATCTTGAAGAAAATGAAATTAATAGCCATTCAAATATGATTCAAGAAATTTGACACCCAGTTCGTTAGGAAATAGGTGGCCACCTCCCTGCAAGGTGTTACGCAATAATGATGATGTAGAGTAGAGGAATTCGAATGGACAGAGGTAAGGAAACCAGAAGGTCAGGAAGTGGAAATGAATAGTCAAAAGAAAAAACTGGTTTTAAAGCCATGACCAGACAGAAGCAAAAAGGGACAACAACACAAGAAGGCAGATAGCTAAGAGCATAAAACAGAGAGTAGAAGCCGAACTGACCTAAAGGCAACATCAAGCTAGACAGAGCCAGAGAGAGTCAGAGAGTTTGTGTACTCCATAGAAGGCTTGAGAGGTTCAAGCAAACTCCTCAGCATAGGCTTGTCATACTACTGTGACCATCAGAGGTTGAATTTTAGTAAGGAGAGTCTGTGCACTCCATTGACTTTTATCTATTTAATGAGACTCAAATTGAGCTCACTATTGTAAAAACCCTGCTTAAAAACATAATAGAGAGGCCACCACTGAGAGATGGACCAGGAGACGTAGCCCATGAGCACTAGGTGAACTCCTTATTAAACTTGTTGTCTTACATGTTTTCCTGTTATGTTTTATCTAACTGCCTTAGTGTCTGTGTATTTTGCAAACTTACCGATCCATTGCATAAGGTAACATAGGCACATCCATGCACATAAGTCTGTAATACCTTTAATTCTTTGTCCTAGACAAATTCCATATCAAGTGGTATTAGAGCTCTAGGTTAATAAGGTTAGACAAGATTGTGCTGGATTTTGTTGTTGAATTCTAACTAGATCAAAGCTTAAATTAGGAGGAGAGTTGGCTAAAACTAACCCAAAAATTAGAAGATTCTATTCTAAGAGGAAAATGTCAGAAGAAAATCCCTTGGAATCAGACCCCTAGTTCATGGATAGTTTTATGACCGTGAGATCCATGGTGGAGGAAATGTATAGGGAATTTAAGAAAAATACAGATGAAGATTCATCAATCTCCAAACAAGACAAAGGAGTAGAAGAATTTCTCCTCCATGACCACTCTAAAGGCAAGGGGAAAGAAGAAAAATTTTTCGCACCTCCTAATAGCCCTGAAAATAAAAAGAAGACATCTTTGATTAAATTAGATGTTAAATTTGATTTACCAATATATGATGGAGATTTGAATGCAGAAAAGCTGGATAATTGGATCAGATAGATTGATGTTTATTGCAAAGTGCATAGCATTGATTTAGACAAGAGTAAGATTCAGCTGGCCAGCCTATGCCTTGGAGGCACTGGCTTGGTATGGTGGGAAGGTAGGACACAAGCTGACATAACGAAACATGGTAAGATTCTTTCTGTCTGGAGTGAATTTGTTTCTGTAATTAAAAAGCAATTCTATCCACTAGCCTACATGCAGCAAGCCATGATGAGCTAGCAAATTCTTCGACAACTAAAAGGGAAAAGTGACAAGGTTACACCCAAGAATTTAGGAAAAGAGCTTTGATTCTAGGAATTTCTTTAGACTCACTTGAGACTTTGTTGAAGTATATAAGTGGTCTACACAGCTACATGAGGCACACTATCCTCATGTTTAATCCCACTAGCATAGATGAGGTATCCATTCAGGCTACGCATCTAGAAGCTAGAGGTAAAAATGGGAACCCAGAAGTTGGGGGATCATCCAAACCCACTGCAAGGAAAAATAAGGAGAAAAGAAAATAGAAATGGAAAGAGGAAGACAAAAATTGTACGAAAAAGCAAGTCTTCATGCACTCATTGTAAGAAGGATGGGCATGATGATGAACACTATTGGATTCTGCATCCAGAGCTAAAACCTAAGAAGTTTGAGGGCAAGAAGAAGAGTACTACTACAACTATTCAAAAGGATTTGGGGTCAGACTCAGGACATGAAGCAACAACCGCAGCCATAGGTATAAAAGGTAAAAATTCTAAAGCATCTACTAGTAATTATGCACAATCTATTGATAATGAAGAAAATGAGAGAAAAAGACATGAGCTTTTTCATATTCGAGTTATTTCCAATCATCAAAAGATTGATACTTTGTTTGATAGTGGCTCACAAGTAAATTTAATTTTTGAAGCAATGGTAAAGAAGTTGGGATTACTAACCACACCTTACAAGAAACCATATCCATTGGGTTGGTTATGTGATAAAGCAAAGCTACAAGTGGCTAGACAATGTAAACTTAAGTTTTCTTTTGGGTCAGCATTTGTAGATGAGGTTGAGTTAGATGTAATTCCTTTGGATATATGTGGAATTGTTTTAGGAAGTCCTTACTTGTATGATAGAAAAGCTATTTTCTATAGAGCTGAGAACAAGTATCTACTCATTAAGGATGGAATCAAATATATTGTAAGAGCTCATAAGCTCAATAATAATTATACTCTCATAAACTCAGGGCAGATGAAATGAATTGTAAATTCATGCAAACAATTTTTACTAATGGTTGTAAAGGAAAAGAAACCTGATAAAACCAATGTATTTGAGGGTTGTGATGCTAAACAACAAGTTTATTTAGAAAATTTTGTTTCAAAATATGATATATTGTTTCAAGAACCTAAAGGTCTACCACCCAAAAAGGAAATAGTGCATGATATTAATTTGCAGCAAGATGCTCCATTGCCTAACATCGAAATGTACAGGTTGTCCACTTTAGAGAATGCAGAAATCAAGAAGCAGGTATAGGAGCTACTCGAGAAGGGGTTCATCAGACCTAGCACATCACCATGTGGGTCTCCAATTGTTCCGGTGAGAAAGAAAGATGGATCGTGGAGAATGTGCATTAATTACTGAGCACTAAATAAGATAACGATCAAAAATCGCTATCCCCTTCCTCGCATAGATGATTTATTAGATCAGTTGAAATAAGTTGTTTATTTTTCCAAGTTAGACTTGCATAGTGGCTATCATCAGGTCAAAGTTGCAGAGCAAGATGCATGGAAGACTAATCTCAAAACAAAGTAGGGATTGTATGAGTGGCTGGTTATGCCTTTTGGCTTAACTAACGCTCTTGCTACTTTCATGAGAGTAATGAATGATGTACTCAGACCTTTTCTTGATGATTTTTTCATTGTATATCTTGATGACATTCTTATATTCAACAAAACGTGGGAAGAACATTTAAAGCATGTTAAGTAGACTCTAGATGTTTTGAAAAGAGAAAATATTTATGTTAAACTCCCAAAATGTGAATTTGGCAAAACATCTTTCAATTATTTGGGGCATATAGTAGGGGTGGTGAATTGAAGATGGATCCCTCTAAGGTTGCAGTCATTGTAAACTGGCCTAAACCCAAATCTGCTACAGAAGTTAGAAGCTTCTTAGGAGCAGCACAATATTGGAGAAAGTTTATTTCTAACTTTTCCTTAATTGCAGCTCCCTTACATGCTTTAACAGGATTGAAAAAGGTGTTTTAGTGGGGAGACAAATAGAAAAAAGCCTTCAACACCTTGAAAGAAAAGATTAGTACAGCACCAGTACTAGCATTGCCCAATCTTCAAAGACCAATTGAGATTGAAACAGATGCCAGTGATTATGCCATGGGAGCAGTCTTGATGTAGCACGGTAAACCCATATGTTATCATTCTGAGACATTTAATTCTGTAGTGGTTAACTATCCCACATATGATAAAGAATTGTATACATTAGTACAGAGTGTGAAAAATTGGAAACATTACTTAATGGGCAAAGAGACAGTTATACATATTGATCATCAACCACTTCAATATCTACACTCCCAAACTAAGTTGCAGCAATCAAGACACTATAGATGGATGGGTTTTCTACAACAGTTTCATTTAGACATCAAATATAAAAGGGGAATACACAATAAATTTGTAGATATGTTGTCCAAACCAATTATAAATGCATCTACTATACTTAAGCATAATTCAGTATTGCATGAGAGCTACATTGAACAATATGCTCAAGATATAGATTGTAAAGATGTATATGCAACTTTAAGTCAAGGCAAATGAGTAGAAGAATTGGATTATCATGTTAAGGACCAACTCTTGTATCATTTTGGGAAGCTATGCATTCCACAAACTGAAAGAGTAAAGATAATTCGAGAAGCACACACTTTTCTAATATTAGGTCACTTTCGTGTAAGTAAAACAATTGCATAGCTGCAAAGATTTTGTTATTGGCCAAAAATGAATGAGACGGTTTCTAGATATGTGAGAGGGAATACCATGTGTGCTAAAAGCAAGCCCAGCAATAGAAAACTAGGCTTGTACACTCCACTACCAGTTCCTTCTCATTCTTTGGAAAGTGTTCCCATGGACTTTGTTGGAGGACGCCTAAATCTAGCAAAGGCCATGGCTATTTATATGTTGTTGTGGATAGGTTCAGCAAAATGTGTATTTTAATACCTTGTAAAAAATATATTACAGTTGAACAAACTACAAAGTTTTTCTTTCAGCATGTATGGGTTCATTTTGGATTATGCACTTCCATAATATCTGATCGAGATACCCGATTTATTGGGAAAATTTGGTCAAGTTTGCAGGAATTGATGGACACCAGGCTGAAGAAGAGCACAACTTTTCATCCACAAATAGATGGCCAAACAGAAATGGTCAATAAGACAGTGATACAGCTGCTCAGAGGCTATTGCAGCAAGCATCCCAAACTTTGGGATGAACATTTATGTTATGTGCAGCATGCTTACAATTGAGCTAAACATTCTTCTAGACAGAGATCTCCTTTCGATACTTGTTTTGGTTTCACACCAAGGTCTCCCTTGGATTTTGTCTTTGGTAAAGACATAGTACTTGATGGACACAGTGATGTGGACAAGGCAATGAATTTCATTGAACAAATCCAAGAGATTCACCAGGTAGTACAGGAACAGCTGGAAAAGAGCCAAGCCAAGTATAAGGCAAGGCATGACAAGCATCAGATGGAGCATAGTTTCCAAGTTGGTGATTAAGTCTGGTTGTATATCAACAAAGATAGAATGCAAGGTGAAGGTAAGAAGCTGAAGCCAATAAGGTATGGACCTTTCAAGATACTTTAGAAAATTGGTGAGAATGATTTTCGCCTTGATTTACCAGCTTACATGCACATCTACTCAGTCGTTAATGCAGACATCTTGAGACTATTTGAACCTTCATTAATCGAAGATCCCAAAGCGCAGATTCAATTGCCTTTTATTAATGATTTGTTGCCTAAATATCTTAATGAATTGCAAGAAGATATAGTTCTGGATAGGAAGGTAAGAACTACGCGCATAGGGGATGTTGAATACCTCAGGATTGGACTCAAAGGTTCAAAGCCAAGCAGTGCGAAATGGGTAGAAATTGAGCAAGTGAGGAAGCAATACCCTCACTTGATTGATGCTTAAAAGAAAACCAACTTTTGGTGGTCCAAAAGCTTCTTTCAATGGGAAGGTCGTGATCCAAATTGGATCCTAAAACACTCTCTGAGTTTTCATGACTGTTTCAAATTATGCTAAAAGATTCAAGTCCTAGAAAAATAAAAGTTATTAAAAGGAATCCTCATAACAGTTGTAGTTGTGGCCAGAGCGGAGCAACGAGGACCCTCGGTCGAGCGCCCAGACCGTTGGCCCATGGTAATGCGCGCTGGCGCAAATTGGAAAAAATGAAGGCCAAATCAAGAGACGGGAGTTATTTCTGATACACGATTATCACAAGGCATCCCCCTTAGTGAAGGAAAGCCCCGAAGCGCCCGGACCCGAAATCGCTATAAAATTTGGAAAAAGTAACACATTTGGTTCCATAGAGAGAAAACCGCCCACATCGGATGGGTAAACATTGTGCGACTTGTCCGAACAATATGAAGGACGACCATAGGATCTGTGGGACCCAGATCAATGGCGGAGATGTGTCCCAATGACTGACCGGATTCGACAAGTCAAAAAGCAAGATGACAGGGGATTTGACTTTTGACGTGGATGATGAGTTGGCAAATGATTCATGTTTCATGGGCGATCTTGAAGCAAACGAAATTAATAGCCATTCAAATATGATTCAAGGAATATTATAGACATTTTTGGGCACTTCAACCCCAATCATAAATGTCCATAAATTGAGGGCTCCTAATTCCCTAAAAGTGTTGCTTCAATGCCTAAAGGAACAAGGTCAGCTGATTACATCATCTCCCAGAAGTTCTCCACTAAAAACTGCTCATAAATGGTCAAAGCTAAACCATACTGAAAACCCAGTGCAGAGGGTGCGATGCATATCACCTTCCCAGTGTACAAGGTGTGATACATACTGAATGGCTCCTCTATAGGGTGTGATGGTCGGGAATGGACAAATGGTAGGGACAAAATGCGAGGTGGAATATCATGGAATCTTCCAGAAGCTTCCCCTCTGACACTTGCCTCTCTGTTTTCGACCAGGGATGAGTAAGAGATCACCATTCTCCAAGTGGAAGTGGGAACTATTAGAGAGAGGACACTAATCAAGACCCCAAAAGATGACTCACCTCCCTACAATCGTCTATATATGGATCCCTCATCACAGAGATCCAGAGGCTGGAATTTTGTATCTTATAGAGAAGTGTTGTTGGTTTTTTGGTGTATATTCATAGTGTTGGGTGATGTAAGCTTTACTTGAGGTGAAGAAGGGCTTTCTTGCTGGAGGATGATGCTGGGTTAGAACATATGGTTGTAATCCTCTTGCTACTTTTCATCTTAATAAAGCTATTCAAGTTTTCCCCCATATTCTTGTATGTTTGATTATATATGCATTTGTATGGTTAACACACATCTGGTCCTGTGTTATTTATGAATACAGATCTTTGTTCTTTGATAGTAGTATGTTGTTGTGATTCCACAGGTGCTCTTTGAAGTTGGGCAGATAAAGAAGAAGTGGCAAAGCTCTATCAGGAAGGAGAAGAAATCAAGTGCAAGACTAAGGTTGGTCTCCTTTGTTCCACTCCTATCTATTTTCGTAAAGGAAAGTGAAAGTAGACTTTACTTGTTTGTTTCTAAGATAGCTACTAGTCTTAGTGGGAATAGCAGCATCCAAGTCGACACTTTTCTCGGTAACAAGGAATCTAACACCTAGTTCGTTAGGAAAGAGGTGGCCACCTTCGTGTGAGGCATTACCCAATAATGATGACACAAAGCATAGGAATTTGAATAGATAGAGGTAAGGAAAGCAGAAGGCTGGGAAGAGGAAACGAATAGTCAAAATAACAGATTGGCTTTAAAGCCATGACTAGATAGAAGCAAAAAGGGACAACAACACAAGAAGGCAAATAGCTAAGAGCATAAAACAGAGAGTAGAAGTCGAGCTGACCTGAAGGTAGCATCGAGCTAGACAGAGCCAGAGAGAGTCAGAGAGTGTATGTACTCCATAGAAGTCTTGAGAGGTTCAAGCAAACTCCTTAGCATAGGCCTCTCATACTACTGTGACCATCAGAGGTTGAATTTTAGTAACGAGAGTCTGTGCACTCCATTCCTACTGACTTTTATCTATTTAGTGAGACTTGAATTCAGCTCACTATTGTAAAAACCCTGCTTAAAAACATAATAGAGAGGCCACCACTGAGAGCTGGACCAAGAGATGTAGCCCAGGAGTATTGGGTGAACTCCTTATTAAACTTGTTGTCTTACATGTTTTCCTGTTATGTTTTCTTTAACTGCCTCAGTGTCTTTGTATTTTACAATCTTATAGATCCATTGCATAAGGTAACATAGGCACATCCATGCACATCAGTCTGTAATACCTTTAATTCTTTGTCCTGGATAAATTCCAGATCAATAGTAGGAGCTGCGGCAATAGGAGTGCAAGGATCTTTCCCCAGACGAAACAATCAAGAATACTTTGAAGTTTGTAGGTTCTATGGACATCTACCATGGATGTGCCCAATACTACAGAAGTACTCCAATGTCCCTAATAATGTATATTTTGAGTTTTGTGCATCTACAATGCATCACACTAACCAGTGCATGGCATTGGATTCTTTGGCAGAACAACTAGACAAATCGATGTTCACAATCAATAAGTCCAACAGGGGAGGACAAGGAGGAAATGGGAGAGGAGGAAGAGAGGGAGGAAGAGATCCTATAAGGTGATACAATTGTGACCAAGAGGGGCACGTCGCTAGGGAATTCCCACTCCCTAGGAGACTATGGTGTTCACAATATAAAATCAATACACACACCATGGAGGATTGCCCATAACTCATCGTAAAGTGGGAAGAAAGGACTAGATAGAGAGGGGCTAACTTGGTTAACATCAAACCTCGTACAGATGACCATCTTCTCATAACCAATATAAATATAGTTACAAGAGAGGGAAAGAAGATGAGGGAAGATCGAGGTGCGGTGGAACCACCCTTGATCGTTAAGGTAGCATCCCCAAAGAAATCATACAAGCCTGAGCAACAAAAATAGTATTATCACAAGGCAGCTAAATTGTTCAAAGGGATGATTGAGATAAAGGAATGCTAGAGACAGGATAACCTCGCACTCAACAATGCTCATTCGATAGAAGAATGCTTTAAATTGTTCCTGCCGATCATTGAGGATGAACACATGTTCAAAGAGTTTTGCAGAAGTTTAAAAGAAGCACTTCTAGAGGAGGAAGGAGAAGTGGAACAACCATCTTCCAACTTACCAAAATATCATACCAGAAGAGTGTGGCGAAATAAGAAGAGAAGTGAAAAGGAATTCTGACTCAATGCTTAGGTTGTGAGATTCCAAATCAAGGACACGATGCTGAACCTAGGATCGGATGTAAACATCCTTCCTAGGAAAAACATGGGAGGCGATGGGGAGGTTGCAATTGAAATATTCACCGATACAATTGAGAATTTTTGTATTTAAGCTTCTATGATCCATAATGAATTAAGCAAAGTCTTTCAGTAGAAATCACAGAAGAGATTTTTTTTTGGATGACACGTTTCAAACCAACAAGTGTGGTTCATCATTTAGTCCTGATGATGAACCACACTTGTTGGTTCGAAATGCGTCGGCCAAAAAAAAAATCTCTTATGTGTTTTCTACCGAAAGACTTTGCTTAAAACAATTGAGAATGGCGAACTAGTAATGTATCCTACCCATTGGAAGGATAGAAAATGTAGAAGTGGATGTGATGGGAGTAAGAGAATACACTGAATTTGAAGTAATTGATATAATGGGTGATAAGGACCCATATCCAGCACTCCTTGGGATTGACTGGGCCTATGAGAAATATGTTGTCATCAACCTAAAGAAAGAATTAATGATCTTCGAAGTAGAAGGAATGAGGGTGATACAACCCATACACCCCTATCAAGGACCCAGGTTCACAGATAGATGACAGGGACGAGCTAGGAATGCTAGACCAACTATACACACTATAAATAGGTAAAAGAGAAGATTACATAAATCCTACATTAGGAGGATCTGTCAGCTGGAGGAGTATTCAGAGCTCGGAAGCTAGTTTGAAAGTTGTGAGGGATGCATGGCAACAAGGCAAATATGAACTCGATACCAGAAGTTGTGCAAATATAGGCAGGATAAATTGCATAGGGGCAGAGGTAAGCGATTATACCAAATTACACGGCATTGAACCAGTGGACATATTCTTGAACAAAGTAGACAGATAAGTAAGGGAAGATCACAAAGTTCCATTGCTATATATCGCACTCCTTCCTACACTGGCAAGGTGGTGGAGAACACACCATAACACATTATGCGAATTGGGAGCCATAAAGCAAGCCATGAGGGAGAGGAACAGTGAGGAGGAAGATTTCCCTCAAGATAATATGAAATAGAGAGGTAATTTGGATCCTAAGAAGCACTTAGAGGCCTACATAAGAAGTTGGGAAAGAGAAAGGATTTTGAAAGACCTTTGGGTACATGTATTCATACATAAACTAGGTACCATTCCCCAAGCTTGGTACGTGCAAGAGGAGCTTTGTAAACAAATGGTGGACTAGGATACCATGGCAGCTTAGTTCATTAGCAGATTCTCATTCAGGGATGATGATATACACATGATTGAGACACTATAAAGAATCATGTTTACCCCAGGAAAAATGGTTGAAGGTTATGTTGATGAAAATTTCTTACAATATATTTATGACAGAGGTTCTCCAGAATATGTGGCCTGTGACAAGTTGGATGCAAAACCAGACAAGGATGGGATAGAAGGATTGAGACATCTGGCATTTGAGGAAACAGAAGGGGAAAGGGATATATGGTAAGGTCCCACAGGAGAAGCTACATACCTTCTACCGACGAAATTAAGGAAGAAAAATGTTGGAATAGAAGATAAACCCAAGATGGAATCTGTGGTAGGTGATTGGGATGAATAGACGACAAAAGAAATTTTTGACTTGTTGCAAGAATACCAAGATTTGTTTCGAGCATCAGTAGTGGAGCTAAAAGGAATGAAAGGAGACATAGAGGATATGAATATTTTTTTGAGGCCGGATGCTCGTCCAGTGAAGCACATGCCATATATATTGAACCCCATGGTGAAAGAAAAGCTTAAGAGGGAGATAGACAAAATTTTAGAATCAAGGAATATATTTTTGGAAGATGAAGTAGAGTGGATAAGTCTGATAGTCATATAGAACAAGAAAGACATGATAGAAATCACGGTCTATGTTGATTATGGAAGTCTGAACAATACATGTGTGCATGATCCTTTTCTGACACCCTTAAGTGATGAAGTCCTGGACAATGTAACAAGTAATGAAGCATATTCATTCACGAATGGATTCTCAGGCTACCATCAGGTCCGAATAGCCGAAGAGGACCTAAGGAAGACAATGTTCACCACTAAATGGGGGTCACATGCTTACAATGTAATGCCATTCAGGTTGAAGAATGCACCTACGGTCTTCTCTATGATTCTTATAGCTACATTCTGAGACTACATTCATAGGTTCCTAGAAGTGTACATGGATGACTAGATAGTATATAGCCTGCTGAAGAAACAGACAAGCTTACTAAGGGTCATGTTCGAAATGTTTCGACAGTTGCAAATTTCCTTAATCCTAAAGAAGTACATTTTTGTGGTTCCATTTGGAACACTTCTGTGTCACGTTATATGCAAATACAAAGTGTGCGTAGATCCAACAAAGGTTGCGGTAATTTTCAACATGAAACTGCTACACAATGTAAATAAACTGAGATCCACTATGGGCCATACAGGGTATTACCGACACTTCATCAGGAATTATGCATCAATCACAACCCTGATGGAGAAGTTACTGCAGAGGACGGAAGTATTCACTTGGACGGAGGACTTTCAAGCAGCATTGGATAAATTGAAAGAGAAACTAGTAAGCACTCTGATCATTGTCTATCCAGATTGGAACAATACATTTCATGTACACATTGATGCATTGGTAATTGTGCTAGGAGAAGTCTTAGCACAACCAGGGGAGAGAAATATGGATCACCCAGTGTACTATGCCAGCAAGAAGTTGTCAACTATAGAAAGGAACTATACGACAATAGAGAGGGAGGCACTGGCCATGGTCTACTCTCTGCAGAAATCCAGACATTACTTGTTGGGGGTGCCATTCAATTTTTTCACGGATCATTCAGCATTGAAGTATTTAGTGAACAAACCAGTGTTAGAAGACAAGTTATGCCGATGGTTGTTACTCTTCCAAGAATTCACTTTCGAGGTGCTCATCAAACCCAAAAATTGAATGTGGGGTTGGATCATTTGTCGCGACTGGAGATTGGAGAGAATGAAAGGGCACTGGATGATCAAATACCTAATGCTGAATTATTCAAAATAGAAGTAGTGCTAGACTACTTAGAAGATATTGATGGGCTATTGACAATAGGGCACTGCCTAGAGGGGTATACACCAACACAGAAAAAGGTACTTAATAGTAAGGGTAGCAGACTACCAACTAATCGCAGGACATCTCTAAAATACGGGCCTAGACCAAGTCTTAAGATGTTGCATACTTTAGCATGAAATGGAATATGTGCTATGGGAATGTCATGATGGGGTCACGGGAGGCCATGTAGGAGGGAAAGCCACTGTAAGGAAGATACTACATCCAGTATTATGGTGGCCAAACCTCCACAAAGATTCCAAAGAATATTCTAAGAATTGTGATGTCTGTCAAAGGGTTGGGAATCCCATTCGATGGGACGAACTACCCTTAAATCTCGTTCATACAGTGCAAATCTTCGAGAAGTGGGCAATAGATTTCATCGGACCTATAACACCACCAGCAAGACACTCAAATCAAAGATACATAATAACCACCATTGAATATCTCACTAGATGGGCAGAGGAAACACATGTCAAGTATTATATGGCTAACACTGCTGCAAGGTTCATTTTCGAGAATATAATTTCAAGGTTTGGATGCGCAAAAAGCTTAACAAGTGATCAAGGAACACATTTTATAAATGAGACCGTTGAGTCTCTTCTCAGTAATTTTATGATTCAGCATCATAAAATTAGTCCATACCATCCACAAGCTAACGGGACTGTCAAGGCATTCAATAAAATACTGGAAAAAGGTCTCATGAAAATAATATCAGCTAACAGGGATGACTGGGATGAACATGTACCAGCAACTTTATGGGCATATAGAACAACAGTGAAAAGACTTCATAAACAAACACCATTTCAGCTCGTATATGGGAAGGAAGTAGTAGTTCCAGCAGAGTTCATAGTCCCCAACATGTTTATTTCTAAGGCAACAAAAATGACAGATAATGTAACATTAAGAGAAAGACTAAATCAACTAATGGAACTTGATGAATCCAGGTTCTTGGCTGAATTTCACCAGTCAGTAGAGAAAATAAGGAAAAAATCTTGGTATGATAGGCATATCAAGAAGAATACATTCAAAGTTGGATATCACGTATTATTATACGACAGCGTGTTCCAAAAATTCCTGGGTAAACTACAGATGCACTGGCTGGGCCTGTTCATAGTTGTGGAAATTAGAGATTCTGGAGTGGTAAGGTTGGTGGAACTGGATGGAGATATGCTACATGGTTGGGTAAACGGTGCATGCCTGAAGCCCTTCCACTTGCCAACAAACACAATCTCAAGTTAAGGGGGTCTCGGAAATGAACCCATAAGTAGGTAGTAGTTAATAACGGGTAGCCAAGTCATTTCAGCATTCATTTGAAGTTTGTGTCTTTTATCATTCTTTTCACAAGAATAAGCAAAAGTGTCAATAAGGTTGTGGAAAAATTGTCATAATACCGCAACCCATTTGTGGTTGGGGGGAATAGGTAGATTTAACAATCACTCGTACATGCATGCATTTCCAGCTCTTAAGTTACACGTAGGCAGACACTTTTTCCATCTTTATGGTCACACGCTGTATCTGTCCTTTCCGTCATACGAGTAGTCATTTCCATAATAAGTAACTAATAATGCAACAGTCAAGTGAAAGCCATAAAATCTTTTCCCGTTAGGAACAAATTTAGTTAATAAATACCCTCTATCATGGCAAAGTTAATAAGCCATGCGTCCCACTCCGTCCTTTTCCAGTCCACATCAGGAATGTCAGGTCTAGGTCAGCCAACGATGGAAAAGCATGGTTAGGATACATGGGGAAAGTTGTCATAGTAATTAGTTGCCAAAGTCCAGTCCAGAAACATCATGTCAAGCCCGACTACTTAATTTGCAAAGATAATGAAGAAATCTATAGAATTTCAAGTGTAGGTAGCAGAGAAAATCCAAGTCCGCTCTGAAGAAAAATAGTAGAAACACAAGAGTGTGAATCCCCAGGTGATGATTTTCTATCATAGACGCAGAGAAATGGCGAAAGGGATTCTCTCAGTTCCACAGGATAAACTAGATGAGCGAATTGAACTGCTGGAAAATCTATATGGAAAATATGACAAGTCGATGTTAGTTGACAATGACCTTACTGATTACTTCTAGTTTCCAATGCTAAAAAGGGAGGTCTATGCAGAAGAAATCCAAAAGGAATATGGCACCAAAACATCCAGAGTCAGGGAGGATTTCTGAAGATTGTAGAGGTCGACGCTGATCAATTTGAGAAGTTTAGTAGTCTTCGACACTCAACTGGCTGCAATGTAGTGTACCAAATCACTGTCCAGCAGAATGCATGGGAGATCCGTGTGGCTCGACAAGGAGTACCCAATTCATGTAAACGATATGCATCGTCTCACAGGGCTATCAGCCAGAGGAAATGCGGTAACACAATGTTCTAGGAAGGTGCCAAAATAACAAAGAAGTAGGGAGAAGAGAATTATTATGCAAAATATGGAACGAAGTGAGGCAGAAGGGGAGGAAAAATTGACATGATTAGTAAAATTGAGATAAGGTTCACCTACTACATCATAGCAGGTAAGATCATGAGACATTTCACAAGGAATGAATGCACTCTAGATGCAATTTCGGTTGCGGAGCACTGTTGCAATGGAGAAGTGCTGAACTGGTCTGCTTCCATCCTAAACGAGCTCTTCAAAGCATGTGAATATATTTATAGGTGGAGTACCAATTTCTTATTTGGATACATACTAATGTCTCTGGTGATGTGGAAATAGTGGCCACCAAGGGGGAGGGAGATAAGGCAAGTCATTTAAGGACAGTCGCTAACACTCTGGTATGACCCATGGAGAGCTTTAGGGGATCTGAGCAATAAATAGATTAATGAGGTAGCTTTCAAAGAATGGTATGATATGATGCTGATTAAAATTAGGTTGATAGAGAGGATACCATACCACTGCTAGATGATTTCTCTGAGGAAATTTGGTTTGGAGCCTTGCATGGGCACACTTACCTTCGACCACGATGTGTCCATCCTGACTGTAAGAACCCGATTCCAATTATTAGAGCCTCAATCTATTATACACTAACATATCTATTTTCCTGTTAATTTAAAAGTAATAAAAAGGAGCTTGCTGACCTTCTCACAAAGCTTTAAACATTTAACATCTTATCATATTATCATAAGCAACCTAAATTAAGGCGAGAATTCCATTGATATCAACTTAACAAGAGTAGTCCATGGAAAAATACCTGTTCCGGCGGTTGATGATGATACCTTTGTCTTATAGCTCCAGCTGAACGCTCCTTCTCACCAACCCAACTGGATTTACCTCCCAGCCAACTAGGAAACAAATTCCTAGCCCAGGAAACCTCCATAGGTTCCCTAGCCCTCCGTGCCCAAGTCGAACCAGATATAGTGTGTCCTCAAAAAGAACGTGCAAAACCAGATACAATACTTTCCTCCTCTCAAACCAAAGAAACCTCCATAGGTTTCCAAGGTCTCCCCAAAATCATAACAAGTCCAAAACAATCACAACCAACCCCCACAATCATAAGCAAAACCTCCCCAAAAACTCCCCCCTTTTCTCCCTTCCCCCTTCCCTTTTTATACCCTCCTTCCCTTCTCCATCTCAACCACCTCTCATTAATGTCATTCACTTCTCACCCATCCCTATAGTTGACTTCTCTTCTCCCAAGTAAGCTAGGAGTACATTTGGAAATGTGAAATGTAATTACATGGAGAGGACCATGTCTTCTCCTTAATAAATGTTAGGGTACATTGGGTAATGTGAAATGAATATATATATATTGATAATGAGTTGGAGAGGACTATGTCTTCTCCCTAATAAATGTGAGGGTACATTGGGTAATGTGAAATGAATATATATATATTTGATAATGAGTTGGAGAGGACTATGTCTTCTCCCTAATAAATGTGAGGGTACATTGGAGAATGTGAAATGTAATTACATGGAGAGGACCATGTCTTCTCCCTAATAAATGTGAGGGTACATTGGGTAATGTGAAATGAATACATACATTTTGAAATAATGGAAGGAGACCAAATTCTACCCAATATTCAATTTGAGAAGGTAAGTGGAGAATTTAAATAATGGAAATCATGAATTTTATATTAGAACTATATTTCTCAATATTTTTAGATAATGTAAACATTAACAAAATTTGTAGGATAAGATTTAAGTGGGGTACACCCCTCCTTCAGAAAACTTCGTCTCGAAGTTAGAATGAAAAGATGCAAGGAGTTTGAAAGCATAGAAACCGGAGAGAGTTATAGCAATGAAATCGGATAAGTCCGACAATGACATTTCTTCCCATCAAGAGTCTCCAACTGATCTATATCCTCCTATCCACCCTGGCCTACTTTCGTTCCCACCCTATTCGTCCTCTGCTGCTTTATCAGTGGCAACGGCCATACTAACCACTGATAAAACCATCATGGTGGGAGTGTCAAATACATCGACCTAACCTTCCCCAGCAGGCAACTGGCAATCGTCATCACACGTCTAGGGGGAGCGTTCAGCTGTCCTCCCCATGATTCCAGGTTTCAGAGGATACACGATGGGAAACACCTCCACCCCTCCTTCACAACACAGACCACACTACAGAGCTGGTTGGACTTGTCATCGAATAATCCAGTCAGGTCATCTTGCCACCTGTCATTTTCATTTTACTCGTGTCATAAGAGTGCATATCAAGTAGATACCAAATGTAATAGAACAATGTGCATTATACCTTCCCCATAAGATGTCTCAACCTTCCCTCAATGGAAGAGTAGCTCTCGGCTATCATATAATTCTTTCTTCCTGCAGGTTAGCTCTCATTCATGCACAAGACATATAATCATCACATTATTAAGTCTAGTATCCATATGTCACTTTGTAGTTCATACTGGAAACAATCATAATTTCACTATGTCATTCATTAGATAAATCATATCCACTTAAGCCATACATGAAACGATAATAGCTCTGATAAGTCATGTACTAGATAAATCATCACCAAGTAAGTCATACATCAAATGTTTCCATCATCAAAATCACACCTAAGTAGTTTCACATGTTCAACCAAATGCATCAATATTACACAATGTTCATAAATAAATAATACGGAACCACAACATAAAACCTTAACATAGATAGTTGTCTACGTCAAAATGGGCACCATAAATTCTCATGTGACATCTTTGTGGAACCCTTCAATAGCAATTAGAGTTGAAACAAATTCAACTGTCTGTCATGGAAAATAGCATTTGAACCTAGATATGCTATAACGTGGTACCAAAACCAAAATAATGGCAAGCAACAAATTAGTGCACTATCAATTCCACTAGCAGGTGCTAGTTAAAGTTTCATGCATATAACTTCTTCAATACTTTAGTGAATGTAAAAGTCCCACTCTTCCAATTTGTTAGTTTTTCCTCTTCCAAACCAATTAGTTAATAAAAGACTCAATACATCAGAACAACATGATTTTTATACTTTTTTTTTTATAAATTGAGAGAAATGTCATCTAAGTATCAAGGTTCGAATTTATTATATTTTTAATCATTGTCGAATTAGAATTGAATTGACTTTATTTTATTGAGCATGAGACTATGAGGGTTTTAAAACCTTTTTCCTTCTACTAATTTTGGTGGTGAAAGATTCCACCCTAGTTATTAAAACTACCTTTAAATTTTCTATTTTGTTATGGCACATGGATTTTTTTCATCTAAAGAATAACGAAATTTAGTGGGAGATATGAGCAAGTGAAATCGAAATTCATTCTGAGATAATGCAAGTTCGTCCGAGGCAATCATGGATGATCTCCCAAAGAAAGAGCGAAGCTATCTGACACTGAGGCATGTGAAATTGTTCTGAGGCAAAAACAGAATCAATCCCTCCTAAAATAGATCGAGCCCTCCTCAGGCTAAAATGAAGATTATCTAATGCTGAGCTAATGCGAGTTGATCTGAGGCAAGCATGAACGAATCTCCTAAAGAAGAGCGAGTTTATCTAAGACTGGGGCCTACGAAATTATTCTGAGACAAACCAGAGTCAACCTTCCTAAGATAGATCGAGACTCCCTGAGGCTAAAGGAAGATTATCTAAACTGGAATCGAATCTTCCTGAGCCTTGAGGCTGTTTGGAAGGCTAATTGGTACCTGTGGAGGAAGACCCAAAAGACCCTGAGGTAGCACAAGCTCCTGGGATAGATTTTCGAAAGATTTCCTGATAAATTCAGAGGCAGATTTAAGGTCCTTCACCAGAACAGAGTTCTGGTCAAAATGCTTATATAGTTAATTACTATTACGAGGTAATTCGGCACTGTTTTTCTGAGGCCAAGTCCAGCGGCCCTTGGTTAAATTCCCTGTAGCAAGATTGGAAAACTGTTTTGAGAATTTTTTTTGGACATCTCTATTGTGATCACAATTCTGTTAATTGGATCATGGTCGAGGGTCACTTGTGAAATTTTTGAGGGGAAGTATTGATATATATTCAGTAACTTGAAGCTACAATTGCAAGTGGGAGCAGCAGGGGAAAGCAGCAGAAAGAGGCCAGCTGAAGATGACCAGCACCTGATGGTGCTGCAAATGGAACAAAAAATGTTTGTGATAAGGCAGATGATCACAAGTTTCGATGAACACTCAGGTGAGGCTAACCAGCCCATGCAATTTCAAGGTTCTATTATGTTTTTTCCAATTATTACAACTCCGTTAGCTATGGAAATCCCCATTGGGGGCGCTCGAACCCCATCCCAACCAATAGTCCCGAAACCCAAAAAGAAAAGAGTAATTTAGAAATCGGTCATTAAGAAGCTAAGAACTACCCCAGAAAATCACATTGTCAACCTTACTAATGAGGTTAGGCAATCAGTCTTTGCATCCCCAGTAGTTGAAGAAATCTCCCCCAAAACCTCTACTATACTACCTTAGTCATGGGAATCTTCCCCATACGCGGCCTCCACTTTCGCAACCCTGTCAGAAACCCTCCCTTCTGGCACATGAAGAGCAACTATAGAAATGGAGGTTGAGTCAACATAGTATTTTAGAGGGGCCACCTCTACTAGTGGCACCCAACAGACCTCGCTAGTGTTTCTACTTTTTGGGTCAGACCCACTCCAGGAGAAAGGACCAACCACAATTCTTCTGCAGGAGGGGCAAACGAACCGTACCAGTAACTTTTCCCTATAAGTTTCCTAGTGGTCCCTAACCGTAATATCATTCCTCCCACTCCCTAGTTCACCCCACAATTATAACTAATTCATTCACCCACCTCCTATTCTGAGAAATTCATCACCAGCAGGCTACCAATTCAACAAAAGTTTCCAGAACCAAGCACAATGCAAGCCAACACCCTGTAGCATAGGTCTTCAGCACAGTTGTTTGCATTTATTCAACAAGAGGCACAAAGAGATGAGAAGATACATGATGATATGGCCAGAGAGCACGAGTAGCAAAAAAAGCAACTACAAGAGGTGACAGTGGAGAGATATCAACTGTGACAAGCAAATATCGATTTGCAAGTGTAGGTTGATTAGGTAACAGAGAAATTTTGGTCATTATGGCCGACAATCATACATGCCAACATAGAAGCTCCAAAGGATATTATAGCCTGCACGTTGGTAAGCTGTTGTGACCATATCCAAGCAGCATGTTCAAATCTGGTAGCAACCAATGCTGATATGAGGAAGCAGTTAGAAACAGGAAGATCAATGCTACCAAACACGGTCGAAATATATGCTAGAACAATAGAGCACAAGATCACTGAGGTAGAAACCAAGAAGAAAGCACTTTTTAATGCACTAGCAGATGTATATGTCCTGATGGATAGAGTTCATGACTGGCCAAGAAGCCTTGCATTGAACAATCAGTTAGTATATCCTATGAGAGAGAAGCTATAGGTACTATTTTTCAGTAGCAGGGACTACATGGATTCCAACCAAATCTAGCAGATTGATGAGAAAATAGCTGCCATTCAAGCTCAGGTTGATCATAATGAAGAAGAGTTAGTGAGAACCAAAAATCTAATAAGGGACCTGCGCCCACCGGTCTGTCTACAAGTCCTAGCTCTGAAAGAAATCTGCAACCACATCGAAGAATAGTGGGACCGTCTACAAAGTCAAAATCCAATTGAATTAACGTCTAATATAGCTGAAGACTTCACCCAAGAGGCTGACGTGATCATTGTCTAATGGGATGCTTCCCTCCAGAAGTATAATGAATTCAGGCAACAAACGACCACCGTTGTTCCGAAATTGGGGCCTTCATTTGGAAAGGAAGGGAAGCAGATGGAGGAAGGTTTAATGGGAGCAGAAACCACCCCGCAAATGACGGCCGAGACATCGAGAGAATTAGCTCATCAGCCAACAAAACCAGAGTAGCCACCAATAGGACCAACATAGCTTGAAATGAATTTACTTGAGGATGAGTCAAAGAATTGTGGTCGAGGCCTGTTGGGGCATTCGTTTTGATTTTAAAAAGATTTTTATTATTTTGGATTTCCATATAAAGAAGAGGAAATGGATGTCGGCAGTAATGATCAGGTTGCAATGAAGATAGCTAGGGTGGAAGGAAAGAATAGGCAGTTTCAGGATGGTTGTGGAAAGGTGTCAGAAAAAGGCAGAGGCAGCCGAGTGGACAAGATAGATGAGAGGCAACCAAGGAAAGGAACAGTCGAGCAAGAACTAGTAGCAAAAGTGGCAGAAGGAATACAAAAAGAGAAAGTCATAAGGATAAAGGGGTTGGTTGTGGGTTGATGGATCAGTAGCATCTAGACGCAGACGAGCAGAACCTCGGGATTGAAGATTGAACTAGTAGTCGAGGAGCAGACTGAGTTTGTTATAGGTCATTAGATCCTATAATCGTGTATTTCTTGTAGTTACCGGTGGCTAAGACTGATGTATTATGTATTTATCTTATGTTGACTTAATATGAATCAAGATCTGGACTAGTTTCTTAGTACGATGTATGTGTTCACTCATGATATATGGACCCACTAAAATTTTAAATATACTGCAAGTTTATGTACGTGGTAGCTTCATAGTGTTGAATGATATGTTATTGTCCGAAATTTGTGTATGATGTTTTTTACATATTGATGGTTTATATACCCTTCACCCCATGGTGAACCCTTCTTATTTCTGGTCGTGGCATGCCTCGAGTGAGACTCCTTACCCTTTGGGTAAGGTGAAAATATCGGTGGTGTCCTAGACTACAATGAGCCATTGTTGGCCTTCCGTTCCTGAACCCAGGGTCTTCCCCTGATGACACTTTTGTGACAACACTGTAGAAGAATCAAATTGGGTAAGCCCAATGGTGGTCCAAGAAAAGAAACAGAAGGGCGAGATTCGCATATGTGTAGATATGTGGAAGTTGAATCGTGCATGTGTACGTGATCCGTTTCTGACACCATTACTGACGAAGTATTAGAGAAAGTTGGCGAGCAGGATCCGTACTCGTTTACTAAAGGTTTTTTGGGATATCACCAAATAAAGATCATGCTAAAAGATCGCAGCAAAACAACCATCGCGACTGAGTGGGGTTGCTTCCAATATATAGTTATGCCATTCAGATTAAAGAATGCACCTACAATATTTTCCTGGGTAGTGATCACGGCATTCAAGGAGTTTATTCATAAATTCCTAGAGGTATATTTTGATGATTGGGCTGTGTTTGGGTTGGTAAAGCAACATGTTGCAAGTCTATGCCTCATGCTGCATACGTGTCGAAGGTATCAGATCATGTCGAATGTAAAAAAGTGTATATTATGTGTGCCTTTTGGGAATTTTCTTGGCCATGTTGTACGTAAGAAAGGATTGATGGTGGCCCCTATAAAGATCACTGTAATTGTGAATTTGGAAGCTCCTAGGAATGTGAAACAGTTGTGCTACATTGGGACACACTAGGTACTACAGGAATTTTATCAAGGCGTATGCCCAGATAACCACACCAATGGAGAAATTGTTAAAAAGGGATGTGATGTTTTGTTGGGATGAAGATTGTTAGTGCAGCTTGGATGTATTGAAGGAGAAAATGGTGACAACACCTATTTTGGTGTTTCCAGACTAGAAAAATGAGTTTCGTGTGCATGTTGATGCCTCCTTCATTGCAATAGGAGCAGTTTTAACACAAGCCATTGAGGGAGAGATTGATCATCCAATATCTTTCATGAGAAAAAAGTTATCCAAAGCCAAGAAGAATTACTCCACCACAGAGCGTGAAGGACTGGAGATGGTCTACGCACTGTTGAAGTTTAGGCATTACTTGTTAGGTGGAGATTTTAAAATATATACAGATCACTCCGTGCTGAAGTATCTGGTCAATAAGCATGTTTTGGGGGGAAGATATGTCGATGCTTACTATTCTTCCAGGATTATGACTTTGAGGTGATTGTGAAGCCCGGAAGGCTGAATGCAGCCTCAGACCATCTATCCAGGATTGAAATAGGAGAGGAACCAAGTATTTTGGAGGAAGGACTATCCAGCTCTTTATGGTGCATGTCGCGGACGATCATTTTGCCGATATTATTCAGTTCTTAACAACTGGATTAGCTCGAGAAGGTTATTCCACTCAACAAAAGAAGGAGTTAGTAGTTTGCGCTACAGATTTTTCAGTAATTGTTAGCCATTTATATAAGATGGGGGTGGATGAAATATTGCGAAGGTATGTTCTAGAGTTTGAACGTGCTAGTATCCCAGTTGAATCCCATGGAGGAGTGGTAGGAGGTCACTATGCAGGGAAAGCGATCGCGCAAAATATCTTGCACGTCGGGTTATGGTGGCCAACATTACACAAGGATTCTAAGGCATACTGCAAGGCATGTGATGCTTTCCAAAGGATGGGACAACCTTCACGAAGGGATGAATTGCCTTTAAATCCCCAAGTTTCCATGCAGGTATTTGAGAAATGGGCCATTGACTTTATAGGTCCCATACAACCATCAGGAAAGAAGACGGGTGTGTGGTATATCATTACTGCAACTGAGTATTTAACAAGGTGGGTGGAAGCGAAGCCAGTGAAGGATTGTGGGACTATAAACTACGTTGCCCGACTCGGTTGAAAACATGGTAGAAAGGTTGTGCAACGAATGAAAGGGGTGCAATAGGTGGAGCTACACTGGATGAGATGCACCATGAAGGATGGTGCCACGTAGATGGGTCCAAAACTATCCCTTGAGGTTACTATTCATGATTTGATGACCAAAGTTTCTTATTTCCATCATCATAAATTCAGGGAAGCTATTGAGATTGAAAGAAGGCCTAACAATCTCAATAGAGATGATGGATGGAAGATCAGTAGCTGTTGGATCCCTGCCCTTTCCTCCTAGTATTTCTTTTCCTCCCCCCGCCCTTTTTTATCCTTTTCGATCTTTCGTTGTTCCCCCTAGAGCCCTGTCTTTTCCTTCCTTCTAGGGTTTATCCCTCTTGTTCTGTGTTTTTCTTTTGGTCATTTTCTTGTCCTTCTCCTTCTTTTTATTCTATGTCGCTCTTTCTATTTATTTCTCCTGTCTGTTATTAATAAATAAAATCTTAACTAATATTCTGTTTATTAAACAATCCCTTGTCCCATTTTTTTTTTAATTCTTATCTATATATTTATTTTCACTTTTATTTATTTTATTTTGTTTTATTATTTTCAGATTTATTTATTTATTTTATTATTATTATTATATATTATATATTATATATTATATATATATAATATTATATATATATATATATATATATATTATATATATATTATTTTATTTTCATTTAATTTTTATTTATTAATTTAATTTAATTTTTATTTTTGTTCATTTTTTCAACTAACTTTGACCTTTACCAGCTTCGTTCTTAATTCATATTTAATTATTTTATTTATTTATTATTGATTTATTTATTTATTATTATTTTATTATTTATTTTTGTGTCTATTTTTATTTTATTTTTTATTTATTCTATTTTATTTTTTTATTTTTATTTTTATTTTTATCCTATATATATATAGATATATATATATATACTATATATATATATATATATATATAATATATATATATATTACTATATATATATATATATATATATATATTATATATATATTTACTATCTATTAGCTTAAATTTACTTCCATATAACTAAATCCCATTTAAGTTACAATAAAATTTTTAATTTAACTAACTATTAACTTAAACACTGATTAAAATTATTTTATATTTATATATATTTTTATTTTTAGGTAGGGTCACCGAATTAACTAACTTCCTTGAAATTATAAAAATGATTTTATGACTTTGATACTTAAGTCAAAATTAGCCATTGGTAAAATTAGTCGTTGGAGGCCCTGCACAGAGTATTTAACATGCAAAGTTGGATCTATTTCTTCAACTTGTCCTGACGATGAACCACACTGGTTGGTTCAAAACGCGTCGACAATGATTTTCTGAATGTGATTTACGCCGAAATTTCTTCTTACAATTGTTATGGATCACAGAAGCCTCAATTCAACGACCAAAAATTAGTTAAGCGAAGCGGGTAGGCACTATTTATGGTGAAAATATTTGGAGATTTACCACCAAAGATGCATTTAATATCAGAATTTGGGGGGAACAATTAGATTTGAATTCAAAACTTCCTATAAATTATGCGTGTTGTTCTAACGAAGAATACTTTGCCTTCTCAGATTTTTTTGGCCATTTTTTTATCTAAAGCTTATGAATCATGAGTTCTGGGAAGAATTGGTGGCACACCCCTCTTTTGCAAATTATACTGTAGCAGCTCGAGAGCTATTCATTGAACGAATGTCTGCTACAAACCCTGTCAAAGTCGTAAGTTCTGAAGCTGTTGTGTCTAATGCGTCGGGTCCTGAGATTTCATGTATGGAAGCTCCAACCCCTGTATCTACAATTTCGAGGTCACTGAGGCCAAAGCAATCCACCGAAAAATGAAAGCAATCTGTTGCCAAAGAAAAGCAAAAGAAGTCAATGCCGGTGAGAATGTCATTGAGGAAGAATCTGGAGGTGCGAAAAAGGAGAAAAAATATTCTAGAGGTCGATCCTATCTTACGGCTTCCTAAGTATATCCCTCCGTGGAAGGGAAGAACCAAAGTTACCAAGGACCTGGATTCCAAGAAATTCACATTTTCGACACCCCTATTGCCTGAATAGGTGGAATTTGAAGGTACTACATTAGCACGCATTCCAGTGCTAAAAATGGAGGATTGGGACCTTGCGGACCATGAGAGGTTCCCACATTGGCAACCAACAAGTATATGACCAAAATATACTATGAGGAGACTCGAGTTACATAATTAGAGCCCATGAAGTGGGTCAGAGGTGTTGAACAGGCTGACTACTCAACATACTCTATGTACTACATTATCATCAATCAACTATCAACACGGTGTGTGTGTGCCAGCTCCTCGAGCTAGTGTGAGCCCATCACAATTACTGACATGTTAATCCATCGGATAACGAAGCTACCTTATAGAGGAGTGGATCTTGCAAAGGGGTTTGGAGGGAAAAGTGGGGAAAAATAATTAGCAGATAAGATGAAGACCGAGTATGGGCTTGTTAATAATTTGCACAAATACTCTATCCACTCTATTCAAGACAAGGCGGTTCAGTTCGCTGCCCATATTGTTGTAGGAAAAATCATGAGGAAGTGTCGTGCATATGAGGTTCCAACACCGGTAGTGTCACTAGCACCCCAGTGCGCAAAAGTGGTGCAATAAAAACTGGGCAAAATATCTATGCAAGGAGTTCCTTGCGAACTATTGGGAAACTCAAGAGGAGAGAAAGTCATTCCATTATGCATGACTTTTATTATCTATTTTTTTAGTGGCTTGGAGTTTACCGGAGGAAAGTCAGTTCCCCCTGCACAAGGACGATTTACCCGAGGCACCATGGTTCGCCTCGCTATGGTCTACAAAGGATTCGACAAGAATCAAGGAGTCAAAAAAATTTTGGATCCTGGTGGAGATGGAACTTTGAATGGTTATCAATCAGAGGCCAAGATTTTCCCCAACCTTGTTTGAGAAATTAACAGCCTACTTGGAGTTCAAGACCGATTTCCACAGTGTGTCAACCAGAGTGCAGAAGGACCTAAAAAACATATGGCACAAGTTTCCCTGTTTCATCTCTGAGACGGATGTGTAGTAGATCATGGGGTATTGGCCAGCAGAGTGGCGTGAACCCATGGGGCTTGATGTGGGAACAAGAAAAGGTGCAAAGAGCTCTGCTATGCAAAAGCATAAGGAATCCGCTTAGAAGGTCGCATGTGCTTGCAGAGCATAAGAAGAAGGAAGTTGTTGCTAAGGAAGCTACGGAGAAAGAAATGGAAGAGACAAAGCACATTGCCAAATACCAGGCTGAGAAAGAACAATAGGATACCGAAGAAGGTGGAAAATCATCTTTGCAGCACACCGATGAGCAAGAGTTGTTAGAACCAGAAGGAGGTGGTGGTGAGGAGCGGAGGACTCATTTTACCTTGAAGAGGTGTGGGCAGGAGAAGATGGGTGGACAGTGGAAAAAGCATAATTCTGATAAGCAGATGCACCTTGACCCTATGGTGCTCATGGAAGGTGATCTCAATGAGATCGGTGACAAAGTTAGAGACACAACCACTGAGGTGTTGCAATATTTTGAGAAACAATATATGCAGACATAGGGAGTGTCCAAAAGGATCTGCGCGAGTTGCATATCCGGGCTAGCAGGATTCAAACAAGCGTTGGGAAAGCAAGCGAGGTGCAGGCGATCCTAACATAGGGAAGTGGAACAGTGGCAGAGCTGGGATGGACTTTGGACCTCAGAGTCATACCATTGCTACAAGGGTCCGTTCACGTCGAGTGAGACGAGGATCGCGCTGTGCTCAATACAGTGAAAGAAATGGGAGTAAATTTGGACGCACTACCGCTCCATACCCTCCACGTGATGCATAAAGGGGTCTCAGATGATTTGCGGATCAGATAGTAATGTGCCCTCACAGTCATCAATGAATTCAAGGTAAATAATGAGTGGATGTTCGCAAAGAAAGTGTAGGAATTGAAGGTCAAGGGGGAAATGCAGCAATGAAGTAAGAAACTGGAGACATCAATAAAGCAGGCCTACAAAACCATGCTAGAATTGAACATCCCGCAGGATGTCGAAGCATCAGCAAAAGTAAGGAAATTGGTTGCCATTGTACGTGCATCAAAGGACAAGGTTGGTAGGGTTACATTGGAACACTTAGTTTCAGCATCTACAACTTCAGTTTCTTTTAAAATGGAAATTCCATGCCTAGTTATTTTTGACAGCACTAACTACTTCCAATGGCTATCTTACATGGTGGATTTACTCAAAAGTAAAGGTCTTTATAGAATAGCCTCAGGCCAAGAGTCTAAACCTTCAGATGAAAATAAGAAATCCAAATGGGAAAATAAGAAATATCAAGCACATGGGTTGATAGGGATGTTTATTTCTCAAAACTTTAGATTTCATATCACAGAAATTGATACGTCGGATGAAGCAATGAAAAATTTCAGTATTGCTTTTAGAATTAAAAATGAAATTAGAGCCCATCAACTCGAAAATGAGTTTCTTACTTTGGACCCCAATAATTTTGTCCAAGCTCAAGACCCTTATACTTCTCTTGGAAGGTGTTAAGGTTAAGAAGGAATATGGTAGCCTTATCTATTCCATTCTTACTAAGTTAGGACCAACCTACTCTGTGCTTGTTTCCACCTTCCAATCTACTAGAGAAGCCTTTATTTCTCAAGGACAAGACTACAAGTCCCCCTCTTTTGATGCCTTTGTGATTCTTTAATAAGAGAACAAGAAAAAATCTTACATATTGGTCTTCTTAATACTAGAAACTCTTCTAAGAAATCCTTAGCAGCCTAGTAGCAACCAAGTTCAAAGAATCCTAAGAAGTAGCATCCTAAAAAAAATGCTCATAAACCAAACAAGGGTCCTAAGAAATTTTAGACTCAAAATGAAAAATCAACTCAACAAAATGATAAGGCAACTAAAGATAAAGGGAATAAGATTGATACACATTGCAACTTTTGTAATTGTGATGGCCACTTAGAATCCAAATGCTTTAAGAAGATGGAATCCTTGGAAGCAACAATGAAGAAGCATAACATCCATTTGGAGCACTCTTCAACTTCAACTTCATCTTTAGGAATAACACTTTATGCTTGTGGTTGTCAAGCATGTCAGTCTGGTTATGCACTAAATGTATCTTCTTTGTCTCAAACTCATGAGTGGCTCATTTATTCTGGAGATTCTTATCACATGGCCAAAAACAAAGCCATGTTTTCTTCTATAAATGATTGTAACACCAAAAATATATATGTTGGCGATGATAGATCACTTAGTGTTGTAGGGTCTGGAACTATTCATCTAGACAATGGTCAATTTAATGATGTATTATGTTTTCCTATATTATCATGTAACCTTCTATATGTATATCAAATAACTCATTCAGATGAAGGTAAAACCATCGAATTTTCACCTCATGATGTTGTAATTAAGGACCTAAGAGATCTTAGACAGATTTTAGCTACTGGCATTGTTCATGATTCTACAAGGTTGTATAAGTTTAATAACTTTGGCTCATCAACTCTTCCTTCGGTATTTGTTGCACATAATGATGAAGTGAGAAAACTTTGGCGTGAGCGATTTGGACACTTAAACTATCACTCCCTTCAAAATCTATGTAAAGAAAATATGGTGACAAGTCTTCCTATGGTATCTTGTAGAGATGGTGTTTTTTCTAGATGTGTACTCAGAAAACATCATCTCGATAGTTTGAAAACCATGCCTCTTGGCACGCCTCAGCCCCGTTATAACTTGTCCATAGTGATTTATGTGGTCCAATTCCAGTTGTTTCATTCTCTGGTTACAAGTATTTATTAACTTTCATTTCATTATTTCTCCAAACGAACTTGGGTATACTTCTTAGAACTCAAGATTGAAGTCTTTAACATTTTCTTAGCCTTTAAGGCCTTTGTTGAGAAACAATTTGGACATTAAATACTCAAGCTAAGATCTAATAATGGTGGAGAATATGTTAGCAACAAATTCATCAACTTTTGCACTAAGCATGGAATTCAATTGCAACATATTGTTCAATATGTTAGCCTCCTGCTGCAGCACGTTACTCATCTTTCATGATTGACATTTTTACATGCCAAATATGTCATTCTTTGCATGCTGCAATGTTCCATATTTTCTATAGAAAGCCAAAGAAGGATGCCATGAAAATGTGCTAGTTTAAGTGCCACTGTTGTATTCCAATTTTGATGAGTTACCCCATTTTTGAAGATTTCAGTTAAAGGGAGGTCCAAATAGCTTAATCTTGGTCTCCCTAGCTTTCAATTTCCTGTTTTAGAATATAGGGGATCACCATCTGTCCAAACAGCTTAATCTTGGCAGATTCTTAGACAAGTAGAGAAGAAAGGGTGCTCAACAGCTTAATCTGAGCCCCTGGATGAAATAAGTGTAGATGTAGATAGGAGGACAGAAAAAGAAAAAGTTGAAAAGCTGGGTTTGCTAGTTCAAGTGCACCCAAACCAAAAGAAGAGAAAATGCTAAGTAAGTAGGCTGGGTAGGTAGTTTTGAGGTTGCAGAATGATGATTTGTGATCAATTTCATGTTTGCAAGTGTCATATCTGTTCAAGTCACAATTATCAGGCAAATGCCATTTGAAGGACTCAAGCGAAGCATATCTAACTCCCCCTCCTTCCTCTCTCCTCAATCACTCACTAACTTCCTCAAAGAGGTCAAGATCTGCTTGATGCCTCTTAGTTTCATCATTTTCCATATCATTCACCTTGGTAAATATCTGTTTACTCAAGGAATGTTCATTCCCTTTATGGACCACTTTCCCCTTAATAGCCTAAGATTCACATACTTAGCGCTTTCTCATCATGGTCATATTAACTACTAACTTACTATATAAATCCCTATCTATTTTCCCTTCCCCTTACTAAAATATGCTAAATAGCTCCTCTATGTATATATCCCCTCCCCTTGGTTGGAATATAACCATAAGTACACTTGGGAATTGCTAAGTTTGTCTGAAACATAGCAAGAACCCTCATTTTTCCCCTTTAAAACCATCTTCCAATGCAATGGACTCTTTCCAAAAGCATGAAATTCTTCTCTTTTAGGTTATCGGACCCTTCTGAGGCCTCAAATACTCTTCAAAAGCATATATACCCTTCTTCCGACCGCAATAACCCTTGCCGACTGCCTTAACATTCTTCCAATCCCTTTGGATTCCCCTCCGATGTGATTATCACTGTCAGAGGTCTCAAAGGTAATGTTGCTCATTTTTGGTTCTCCCCAATGGATGCTCTGCCGATGCCATTTCACAATCGGCGTATCACAATACTATATGCCACATATATATGCCACTTCCCCTTTAGGCCGATGCGATATCACAAATCGGAAATCGGTGGTCGTAAGAGTCATGTTCCCGAAATGCATGCTGCTTCCTTTTGCTCTGATGCGACATTGCTATAACATCAAGAGAGCATATCGCATCTCAAATACTTCCTCTCCGCATGCCTCCATTTATTCATATATTTCGTTTGAAACATGATTTATCACTAAGACATGTTTCACTGCAAATTCATCACAAATCGCAGCAATTTCAGTTACGCTATCGCATCGTAAAAACATATAAGGCACTGTTACGCAGTAATTTGTCACCGTTGGTCACCGTCCTTGTTACCCCCACTGTCACACATTGGAGGACACATTTACGGACCTGTGACCAGTGACACAACTTGAAAACACTTGCATTGAGGTCTCCTAAGTATGAACTTCAATATCCCTGAAGACACCCTTTGAAGATTAACCTTGGAAAATACCCCTTTTTCATTAGCGCGGGTCCACAGTGTCTAACCCGCGCCAATGGCTCAGTTCCTACAAAGAGGGCGCACCCATAGACGCTCTGTCCCAGAACAAAGCCCGCGCCACACAAAATTAGCCATGATTTTTGGCCAACGCGCACTGAAGTGATTTTTCCTCCATTACTCATGCAGTTCCCTGAGGAAAAATCCCATGGATACGGTCGAGTGTCGCCTTTTTCATCCATGACAACTCAGTCCAAAGGCTATTCTGGCACAATGCCAAATCTTCGGTAGGTGTCCAGATACGATGAATACCTTCTCCCCTTCCAGCTATAAATCACTGTCATCCTGCATTGAACCAGCTAGTTTTTGAAGTGCTAATGATAGAGTCAGAGTGTTGAAGTTTTGAGTAAGCTAAATTGATAGTGAGAGTTGAAAGAGAGGTTATGCTGCCGGATTGTGGAGAGAGGAAGTGACTTTGCAAAGACATGTTGGACTGCTAACCCAGTTGGAGAAGATTTGCAGCGTCAAGCCTTAATTGGTTGTAACTCTTCTCTTTTTTCTATTGAATAATAAGTGACTGTTATTATGGTTCCACTCACATGTTCTTCTAGTAATATTTGAGTTATATCCTGCTTGACTGATATATAATTGTATGATATTGGATTTTACACTTGTTTTGGGTTGTTCTTCATTTGTGCAGGTGTCCATGCGTGGAGCGCAAGGATAGTGACCGGCCAAAGCTAAAGGACAGGAGCGACACTTCTCCCACAGCAAATAGCGTTGGATCCCAGGTTGGTCTCTCTGATCGACTTTTAAATTGTGCAATTAGGAACTTGCATGCAGCGTGTATGATTGTTGCTAGACCCCTGTGGGGCTAGTGGGATCGCCTCTGTCCACAGAGGGGATTTACTTCCGCAACAAATTGGTGACTCCGCTGGGGAAGTCTATTGTTCTTTGTGTTTATATTGTCTGATTTGTAAGTTGTGGATGGAGTCTGAAGAGCGGCCAGGCAGCCTTCGAAACACTTCTGCTATGCGGAAGTGAAGTAGATCAACGCCACTTCAGTCGATCTCCGGGTTGATTTACAAAATGGACGATACCAATCTTGCTTCGCATGTCGTTTCTGTCATTTATTTGTCTGGATAATTTCTTTGATTGGAGTTCTTGCTATCTTTCACTCACTGGCTCTGTCTAGCTTTTAAAAGCCAAGCCTCAGACCACCCGTTCTGTCTTTTTGCCTGGCAAATTTCTGCCAGCGCAGTTTTTCTTTGAACAATCGCGCTACTGGGCACGAGCTGCCTTCAGACAACTTGCGCTACACTCTGTTTAGCGCGAGTTACAGACTTACAGTCGCGCCGCATTGGTTAAGTTTTCTAATAAGCCTGTTTGTCCATCTCTAATACTTGGGTCTGGTTTTTATGCTCTTTATATGCCTTCTGGGAGTCTGCTAGATTGATAATTGGCTGGTGGTGTCTCATCCTTCGATTGTTTGCCATTGTCTACCGATTTCACATCTTGACCTTTGTGGTTTTTTTTTTGTGTTATCGAACCTCCCGTTTGGATTGATGATTTATATATCCGGTTCTTTTGTTGATTGATTTCTATATTCTCCTAGTGGTTATATGAGTTTTTACGCTTTTAGCTCACTTATTTTCCCTGATTTCGTGGTGACTTAGCTTACATAGTTACATGAAAATCTTGTCTTTTCTTTGCTTTGTTGGGTTGTTATTTTTGTTTCAAAACTGGCTATAGGTTCTTTAGAAGCAATTATCTGATAGTGAATATCTCTTGAAACGCTTTAAGTGCATTATCATATTGTTTTAAAAAGAAAAGAAAAAGATTTTTTTTTGCTTTTCGTCAATTAGGCATGTTATGTTAGTTCTTGCTTTTAAAAGAAGAAAAAGAGAAAAGATTTTTCCTTTCTTGTTGATTAGCTGCATTAGAAATTTTGGACATCGTTTTGTTCGCATGAACCTCTTAACTCTTATGTAGCTAGATTTCATCCAAACAAAACGAATACAGTTCTTGCATGTAGTGGCATTTAGGACATTTCAAGAGATTACATTCGCTAAGGCTAGAAACTGAAACTTAATTGAAGATCAACAATAAAATTGATTCAATGAACCTAACAATGCATTGGAATTTAATGCTCACATTCTAGATGTCTAGGCTAGAGACGTGTTCCGGCGTCGTTAAGCCTGGTGGTTTATCGTCGAGTGGTTGGGTGATTCCTCCACGGTGAAACGATAGGTACCAGTACGGACTGTGCTCCCACGTACCGTCGAGTATAAATTGGGAGACCCCTATAGGATTACAACCTTTGATCCATAGGAAGCCGAGTCTGCCGCCCTACGAACCGTAATGCACTGAACACAGCATTCGGGAAGATTGACTGCAGTACGGGAAGTCCTTGGTGATCTTCTGATCGCTAAGGTGTATAAGCAGTTTTACGGTTTGTTTGGCATACCCTTTTACCTAGATTTCCAGAGTAGTTAGCTTTTGATCCTTTTCAGACTGTCTAACAGAAAAGGTGTAAGCGAGCAGCTTGTCACTTTGTGCTCAAAAAACAATCGAAGGAGACTAGAGTCAGCTTTTCATCCTTTTCTCGACTCTTTAAAGATGAAAAGGTCAAATTAAATGTCTTAATAATTTATCTGGCCACGATCACATTACCCATTTAGATCTTGAGTGCGCTAGTTTGACTAGGACTTCGTCTTTACATGGCAAATTTCCCGGGATTCATCAGCCTAAGTCCCCCACCTTATGGGGATGCTGGTTGTTTCCCTTCTCCTGGAAATGCTGGGGCCCTTTATATGGCAACACTAACTCTCCCAGGGTTAACTGTCGGGTTACCAGTCTGGCTATTTTCAAACTCTGTGGTCCCTTCTATGTCGGCTGATACTACATCAGTCCCGCCACCTGCTCAACACCCAGTTGAACCAAAGGTGGACCCTACCCCTTTGACACCTACTTCAACGACTCCTTCTTCGCCTGGTGGAAGTACCCAGGTGGCTAACAAGAAGAAGAAGAAGTCAAAGAAGAAGAAGTCAAACAAGGGAACGGTCACAAACACAAAGAAGACTACAAACACAACTGTTGTTCCACCATGGACAACGGAATACGGACTCCTTCCTACCCCTCCACCCAAGGTCAAGTTCCCATGCAGACTATGCAAGGAAAACCACCTCCTTCGAGATTGTCCTGGCATTCCCAGGGTCTTGAGGATATGGGCTCGTGATCCAGCCAGTCCATCATCGTCCACTGTCCCTCACAACGATGATACCCCTGTAGTTGGGAATACGAAAGGCAAAGGGAAAATTAGACTCCCTTGCAAACTTTGTGAAGGTCATCACTCCCTTCACCTTTGTCCGCTCATGGACAAAGCCTCCTCTGTGTTGGAAAGTCTTGCAGATCCTCCACCCCAACTCCCCGCTGGATATCAGTGTCTTTTTGCCTCCGCAGATTGTCCTTCTACTCAAGACAAGGCTGGTTCGCATACCTCTTGTGTTCAGTCTCCTCTTACTGCACCTGGTTCCATCTAGCCTGTTCCCGATCAACCTTTGGTCAGCGATTGTGCCAGTTCGAGTTTACCATCAGTTGACCAACCTGTTCTAGATGACAGTCATAAACAGGTTCTTCATGTTTCGTCAACTTCTCCTGAATCTGACGACGATCCTCTTATCTATTTTGATTCAGAGGGTCCTCCACCGGGTCGGTTCGAGCATACGGGCAGTTATCTGCTTCCCCCACCCCCCAGTTCAGCTATCTCCTTTGATTGGAGTCACCTGACCAATTACCGCCTCCCCTCCAATGTGCATTTCCAGGTCACCGTGCATGCCTATGATATAGCAGTACCCGACACTATTCTGGATGAAGGCGCAACGGTTAGTCTAATGTCATGTGCTACGTGGCAAGCTCTCGGTTCCCCGCCACTACATCCGGTCACCCATACCCTGGTGGCTTTTGATGGAAGAACATGTCCATCTCTGGGAATCCTCCCGAAGTGCCCTATCACTCTGGGAGGCAAAACCATCTACATAGACGTGATGGTTAGTGCTTTTGATTTCCATCTCCTCCTTGGTCGTGACTACATTTATGCCATGAGGGCTATCGTTTCTTCGCATTTCCGCGTAATCTGCTTTCCACACAACGGACAAATTGTCACTGTTGACCAGTTGTCATTCTTTAGCCCCCCTCTACCATTCTCACCCCCTCCCGATCCTTCGGGTAGCTATGTAGCTAATTCTCCCATGCCGGTATCCAACACTACTGCCGTCACGCATAGTGTTCAGGGGGCATTGAGTCCCGACTTCCAAGAAAACAACCTCCCACTGGGAGCACTGTTCTTGGCAGCCCCATTACAATGAAGTCCGGGTCCAGGATAGTTTTCTCCTCTATCAACCTCGTGACAAAAATGAAACAGGCCACATCGAGGAGTTCTTCCTATTTCAACCTCGTTAAAAAATGAACAACGAACCACGGAGCATAGTTCATTCCCCTATGTCAAGCTCCTTAAAAAATGAACTTAGTGCAGTACTTCGAGGATGGTTTTGATCCTGTGGCAAGCTCATTAAAAAATGAAACATGATTGGTTGGAGAATAGTTCATTTTCCTGTGTCAAGCTCCTTAAAAAATGAACTTAGGAGTGGTCGGAGCATAGTTCATTTTCCTGTGTCAAGCTCCTTAAAAAATGAACTTAGGAGTGGTCGGAGCATAGTTCATTTTCCTTTGTCAGGCTCCTTAAAAAATGAACTTAGGAG
>APFE030393578.1:0-48974 GCA_000404065.3 Pinus taeda
AAATTTATATGTGAGAAGATAATACATCATAAATATCATTTAGTATTTACTTCGCAATTGAACTCACCACATAATAGAGTGAACAACTATTGTTTGGATCTCTGTGTAGGGAATGGATACAATCTATAGTAGAATCTTGGTGTGCTAGGTGGTAGACCTAACACCCATAGTTTGGCCCTCTTACAAAAGATGAACACACCAACTACTCCCCAAATTCTAATTCCAATTCTAATTCTCAATGACGTTAATGACATCTTGTCATCTAGATGCTCCAACCATTGCACTTTAATATGGGCACTGCTATTATTATTGTGAGCTTCTCTCCCTTGATTTTCCTTTCCATTACATGAATCTAAAGGACACCCATGTAAGCATTTATTCCTTTGAAATGATGTTGCACTGAATGTGGAAATTGGAGTTCCTTTAGAGATTGGCCCACAAAAATTATTAGATGAAACATCAAGAATAGTCAAACTGTATAGTTTAGAGAGTTCTTCAGGAATCTGTCCACTCAGATTATTCTTGCTCAAGTCTAACTGCTCCAAAGTAGATATGTTACTTGCTCAAGTCTAACTACTCCAAAGTAGATATGTTACTGAGAGATGTTGGGATAGGCCCTTCCAACTCGTTGCCAGATAAATTTAGCAATCACAAACCACTCAAAGTTCCTATGCTTGCAGGTATTTATCCTATAAGAATATTGATGGACAAATCAAATATTGTGTTTTTATCTAACAGGGATGGTAGAGTATATTCAGTTCCTTTGATGTCAACCGGAATTTCTCCACCTTCATCACCATGAGTTAATGTATTGTTTACAAATCCTGCAAGTCTTTCAAAATGTAATTGCATTCTTCGGGTGAATTTATTATTGGATAAATCCAAGATACAAAATTGGGTGAAGTTTGTTACCCATTCAAGAATGTCACCATGGAAATTATTGTAGGCAAAATTTAAATATTTCGAGGCAACAAAAAAAATTGTAGTAAGGAAATTTCCCTATCAATTTATTTCTCCTCAAATAAATTGATCCATTTCTGTCTCTACTACTTCATTATGAGTGTTGTTGTTATTCACCATATATTTATAATCAAAGCAACAATTGCCATTTGAGAAAACTGTAATGCAATGATAAAATTCAGAGAAAAGAGAAAATGGCGGTGTATTGATTTCTTTAGTGAAGTCAGGCTGGTAAAGGAAGTGGTGGAAAATGCTCAAAATCTTAATTGGAATTTTGCGTCATTCACATAAATGAAATTCTACATGCTCAAAGAAGCAAGAGAGAGGGAGAAATGGACCGTTGACATGGGAAAGTAAAAATTTGTTGTACGGGAAAATCATGCGAACTTCATTGAAATTTTGTAAGCTGCATACCTAGACAAAAAAACAAATCAGAGAAAAATGGGTCGACTGATCTTGACTCGGAAAAAGGAGAATGGAGACCTAAAAATCTTCTAGATATTGATAGAAATTTAATCATGTAGAGACACAAGGAAAAACAAAGAGAAATGGATGTGTTGATTGATTTGATTTTGGAAAAATAGAAAGTGGGAAACTGGAAATAAAAGTGGGAAAAGTAGAAGAGAAATGGGCCATTCAACTTTGACATGGTAAAATATTTGAAATATCAATGGAAATTTTGTGCAGTTGATAGAAATTTGATGGAAAAAAAATAGAAGAGGGAAACAAAAATAAATTTATTGACTTGACTCGGGAAAACAGTATATGGAACTGCAAATTGTAGAAAAAGCAAAATGGAAAAAGAGAAATTGAGTGACAAGAAAGTGAACAAAAATGAAAATGAAATGATTTGAGTTGGAAAATTGTAATGCAAAGACAAAATTCAGGGAAAGGGAAATGGGGGGCCTCTCGAATTGACCGGGAAAAAGAGAGTTAACATTGATTATGGAACTTCACAGATACGGTGGAAATCGAGCTATTATTGGAATTTTGTTCAGTCGATAGAAATTCAATCACTTGAGTTTTGTTTAGTTGATATAAATTCATTCAGATGGTAAAACCAGTGAAAAAGTGAGAAAAAGTGGGGAAATTCTATGGGGAAGTTTGTATATTTTTTTTGTAACTTCCCCATCTATTTAGAATATAAATTTATTATAATTCGAATAATCTCAAACCCCTAGGAAATTGGTGGGCATGGAGCCTCATGGCATCAATATAATTTTTTAAATTTATTAAAAGTTAATGCAACCTAAAAAACTTTGTAACAACGATAAATATTCAAACCAAGCATATGGTGAGCATATTCCTTTAAGAATCAATCTAGAAAGGAAAGACTTCAACAAAAATTTACACCACTACAATACCTCTTCATAACTTTTTGGTTATAGAGTTAGTTTAAAAAAGTGTTATAAAATAAAATTGAAATTAATATAATATTTTGATTTTGAAACAAGTCGTGTTTTTTGGGCAACTTGTATTGAGAAGTCCATGTTATTGTAACAAAGCCTATTAAGTTAATAATATCATGATAAAATCAGGGTTAATATCTATGGTTAAGAACCTTCTTATATGGTAAGTCTATTGTAACTAGTAATTGCCGCTAAAGGTGCTAAAGTACACCGAAGGAATAAAAGATTTAGGAATATTGGAGCAAGATTGCTTCTCAATAAGAATATGTAGTTGAAAGATATGTAAATGTTGAAGATAATGGAGAATATCCTAGAACAGGTTGAGTTGGTTCACTTAACCTCAGGATAGGAATTAGTTTCTATTTCTTAGGATGTTGTTCTAACTTCCCTAAAACCATGTTTTCTATTAATGTGTAGTGTGCATGAACAATGTAGAGCATTATGCAGAGCTAGACTCTCCTGGTTCAGACTCTCTTTCGTAGAGCTGACCAGTGGGTTTTAGTTTATTAATACAAACATTGCCATTTTTATCGTGGTATCAGAGCATCAGGGCTGAGGAACTGGTACACTGTCTGGTGGGTGTGACTAAACCGAAATCGTTGCAGGTTAAATAGTAGATAAGCACGACGATAACACTACTACACTTCTTGCGCATTTTATTTTCTTACCATCGCAAGTTTTCAATGTACATCTGTGACAGACTCAGATATTAGTTGTATATCTACAACAGTCTCAGATATTAGGCATACATCTTCCATAACGTCTCAGAAAATTGATGTATATCTGCGAAAGTCTCAGATATTGGGCTTATATGTGTGACGATCGTGTAAAAAACAAAAAAGGCTCCGAGAGAAGGCTACATCTTGGAGAAGGTTGCAGAGGCTAACAACAGAAGGTTGTCTAGAGTCTGTGAAGGAAGCCACGGTGATCAATGGGTGTGCTACGAGATCAAACAACATTGGAGATCCGTGATTTGTCTTTGTCACAGATCTGGGGTAAATTTAACATCTTTTACCTGTCAATTTTTTTTTTTAAATCGCCACGATGAATAATAATAGGTTTGAAGCATGCTTGAATGAGCATAACAAGCTCGATGGTTCCAATTATACAAATTGGAAATTCAAGATGCAGACTCTGCTAGAAGTGTAGATTGCTTGGACGATCACGAATGGGGATGAGCCGAGGCTCGCAACTAGATCAGCATCGATCCTAGATTTGGAGAAGCGAGAATGTAGAGCAAGGACACTGTTGAAGATGTCAATGAAAGATTGCATCATACCTCACATTAGAGATTGTAAGATAGCTAATGAGATCTAGGGAATTCTGAAAGAGTTGTATGAGATTAGGAATTGAAATCATCTTATGTTCCTCAAGAGTAAGATCCTATCCCTGAAGATGGAGGAGAATGAAACAATTGCTTCATTCATAGCAAGGATTAAGGATCTGAAGAACAAATTAGCAGACATTGGTCATATAGTTGACGATACAAATCTTGTAGTCATTACAATGTCACTGATGATTACCAAATGTTTATCATTGGGATAAATGCTAGAGAGAAGATCCCGGAATTTGAAGAGCTGACAGGAATACTGATGCAGGAAGAAGAAAGAAGATCGTCTCTGAAGCCCCAGAGTGTTGATCTTGCATTAATTGTGAAGTAAAACTTCTTCAAAGTGAAAGGAAGTCCACAACAACAAAACAGAGCAAACTCACACAAAAGACTGAATCAGAACCAAGGTATGCATCTGAATAGAAACTACACTGAAACTAAATGTTTTTATTGCGGAAAACTGGGTCATATTGCCAAGGAGTGTAGGAAAAAGAAATATCATGAAGAACAACAGAAGGAAAAAATACATGTAGGTCATCTCGCGAATGGTGATCAGGTGCAGAATTTCAGATTGTTCATGGCATATCGTGATGAAAATGTTGATGCAGACATCTGATATGTAGATTCAGGAGCGTCAACACACATGACAGGGAATAAGCACTAGCTTGAAGATTTTAAAGAAATCAATGAAGGCGTGCAGTTTTACCTAGGAGATGACAAAATTCATCAAATCAAAGGATGTGGGAAAGTTTGTCATTCTACCTAATGGTAATATCAAACAAATTTATAATGTTATGTACGTGCCTAGTATAACAAAGAACTTTATTTCTGTATCCATGATTATAGATCAAGATCTAAAAGTTGAATTCTTTAAATCAAACTGTTATATTAAAGATCTGCTAGATGGCATGAAGACAATTGCTACAGGAATCCAAACAAGAGGTCTGTACAAGTTGGATGTGAGACCTGCACTAGTTCAAGCATTGACAGTAGTGAGCCTGACTACAGAAGAGCTATGGCATCAAAGATTTGGCCACATCAACTACAATGATTTGCTGTTACTACAAAAGAAGGAAATGGTAAGAGACCTTCCTATGCTAAGGCAAGTACATAATGATTGTGATGCATGTACATTAGGAAAAATGCATAGAGAAGAATTCCCTATTCGACTAGAAAAGAAACAGAGGGATATACTTGAAATAGTACACACAGACCTTTATGGACCCATGCAGACAAAATCATTAGGAGGCGCACTTTATTTTCTACTATTTATTGATGACTGTACGAAGTTTTCTTGGGTGTATTTATTAAGTAAGAAGAGCCATACATTCGAATACTTTAAGCAGTTTAAAAATATAATTGAAAGACAAAGAGGGAAACATATAAAATTCTCCATTCTCATCAAGGGGGGGAATACAGGAAAGATGAGCTTATCAAATATTGTAAAGATCATGGAATTTTGTAGCAGTTCACAGTACCCCATACTCCACAACAAAATGGAGTAACAGAGAGAAAGAACAAAACACTGGTGGAATGTGCTAGAAGTATGTTGAAAGGTAAGAACCTTTTGAATGACTTTTGGGCTGAAGCAGTGAATACTGTAGTTTATTTGAAAAATAGGAGTCCTACAAAAAGTCTTGAGTCTAAAACATCTTTTGAAGCATTATATGGATATAAGCCTGCTGTAAAACACTTAAGAATATTTGGGTCTAAAGCAGTTGCCCACATTACAAAGGAAGATAGAAGAAAATTAGACTCAAAAGCCATTAGATGTACTTTTATAGGGTATTGTTCGTCATATAAAGCATACAGATTATTAATCCCTCTACTCACAAGACTTTTGTTAGTAGAGATGTTAAATTCCATGAACAGGATCATGAAGAACCTGATGAGCACTATGAGGAATGGGACATTCTGTACTTTGTGGAAGAAGAAGTAGAGAACAATCAGGGTCAACAATAGACAAAAGCAAAGGATGAATAGCAACAGTAGCAATAGCAACAAAAGCAACACTAGGAAGAAATAAATGATGATCAAATAAGGTTTGAAACCATCACCGCACCACTTAGGAGATTAGGTAGGAAAGCTCAAATGCCTGCAAGATATAGGGGAAATTCTTTTATAACTAGTATGATGAATGTGGTTGAACCGTCTAGTTATAAAGAAGAAAATGAATGTAGTGAATGGAAAACAGCCATGGAATAGGAATATGATTGAATAATTAGAAATAACACTTGGGAATTGGTTGAACATCCTAGAGCAAAACAGACCATAGGTTGTAAATGGTTATATAAAGTGAAGATTAATGCAGATGGAACCATAGAAAAACTAAAAATTAGGTTGGTAGCAAAGGGGTACTCATAAAAATAAGGGATAGACTATGAAGAAACCTTCGCCCCTGTAGCTAAATTGAACACTATCATAATGTTAATCGCTTTAGCTACTAAGAAACATTGGATGATGCACCAACTAGATGTAAAGTCTGCATTCTTGAATGGAGAACTAAAAGAAGATGTTTATCTATAGCAACTGGAAGGGTTTGTCTAGAAAGGAAAAGAACATTTAGTCTATAGATTGAAGAAATCACTTTATGGACTAAAACAAGCTCCCAAGTCATGGTATGAAAAGATTGGTTCATTTTTTTCTGCAAGCTGGCTATAATAGAAGTAAGAATGACCCTAATCTTTACACCATGAAAGATGAACAAGGGTGCGTAGTGTTGATTTCATTATATGTAGATGATTTGATAATTACAGGTTATGCTACATATCTAATCGATGAAATCAAGCAACAGATGTGACAGGTGTTTGAAATGAAGCACCTCGGTGAACTCAGATACTGTTTAGGTCTTGAGATCTGGAGAGATTCAGGTCAAACATTTCTGTCCCAAGCAAAGTATGTTAAAGGCCTATTAGAAAAGTTTAGAATGGATCAATGTAAGCCTGTTGCGGTACCATTACCGCAAAACATCAAATTGCAGTGTGAGGATGGCTCAAAAGCGGCGGATGCAACACTTTGTAGATAGCTGGTTGGGAGTCTAATCTACCTAACCACCACTAGACCTTATTTTGCTTATGGAGTCAGCGTGTTAAGCCAATTTATGTCTAAGCCATTGGAATGTAGCAAAGAGTGTTTTGAGGTATCTACAAGGTACTATAGATTACAATATTATTTACACTGACTCTTTTGATGTTAGATTGGTAGGATATGAAGATTCAGATTGGGCTGGAAATGTAGATGATCGTAGATCTATAATAGGTTATGCATTCAGCCTTGGATCCAGGGTGATCACATGGAGCAACAAGAAGCAGAACACAGTCTCCTTGTCCTCAGTGGAACCAGAGTATCAAGCCATGTGTGCAGCAACGTGTGAGGCAGTTTGGTCGCAGAGACTTCTCCAGGATGTTGGGGAAGAACAGACAGACGCAACAACAATCATATGTGACAATCAGAGTTCAATCAAACTTGACAATAATCTAGTGTTTCAAAAAAACACTAAACATATTGATACACAATTCCACTTTGTCAGGGAGAAAGTGAAATCTAAAGAAATCCATTTGGAATATTGTAATACATGTGATAATTTTGTAGACATTCTCACTAAGCCTCTTGGAAAAGTTAAGTTTCAAATGTTTAGGGAGATGTTAGGCATATTTGTGAACCCATTCTCCATTAGGGGGAGTGTTGAAGATAATGGAGAATATCCTAGAATAGGTTGAGTTGGTTCACGTAACCTCAGGATAGGAATTAGTTTCTATTTCGTAGGATGTTGTTCTAACTTCCCTAAAACCATGTTTTCTATTTAATGTGTAATGTGCATGAACAATGTAGAGCATTCTGCAGAGTGAGACTCTCCTAGTTCAGACTCTCTTTTGTAGAGCTGACCAGTGGGTTTTAGTTTATTAATACAAACATTTCCATTTTTATGAGTAAAACTACTCACAGACGTTAGCAAGGGGCATACAAATATCTGAACAAGACTTCACCTGTTAGATTTTAACAACCAATGAGCATAATTACGTTGCTCTTAGGATTGAAGAAGGCATTTTCAATATTCATAAATTTAAGAAGGCACTATCAATTTGGCTTTAGTTGTCGTCGATCAAGACCTTCTCAATTGACCATCAATCAAAGTGACGTGTTTGGCACACAATTGAAGACCTTCGTTTGAATATCGATCGAAGTGACATGTTTTGGTCAATATTTTATTCTTATAAAATATTAGGATACAATGACATTACCATATTCGAACTCACAACCTTCTCATATTATTATTTTATCATATTTTTGTCTCCAACAATGGTTATTTTCCTGAATTTTCACTCGTATCTCAATGTTGGTGACATGTTCTACTTATCTAAATTCCCTATTTAAAGCTTCCAACTTTAGCTTTTGCAATCAAGTAATATTTTCTCAAACCAACACTAATGCTGGATAGAGAAGTCATGCTTGAATAGGGGCATTAAATAAGTATATATAAGTGACTTTGTTGATCGAATAATTATACGCATCTGACTTTTCTCGTTGAATAAGTTACACACCTGTGACTTTGTTCACAGTTAAGTATGCGCCCCTAACTTGGTCATGAATAAGTTACACACTAGTGGTTCTTATTAGTGAGAAAAAACTTACTCACTCACGCTAATTTATCTACATCCATGACTTTTATCGATGAATATATGTAGATTTTATTTGTAGGTTCAACAACTTATGTGATATGTTAAAACATAAGACAAGAATCTACTTTACTCATCAACGGAAACAAAAAGTGATTGATGAAAACACTAAGCAGAAAAGGAAGAATTTCAATCGTACAGAACACAATATTTTTTTGCGGAAAATAACTACTCAAAACCTCGACTATCTTTGCACAAGTATTTTCTTCTCAGATCTTCTGGTTAATGCAATATAGATAGTTGGGGTTTTAGGAAGTTGCCTTCCATAGAAAAATTTGTTTTATGTGTGATTGAAATTATTCCTTTTATTCTTAGTGTTTTCATCGATCAATTTTCATTTCCGCTGATGAGTAGATTAGATTCTTGTCTTATGTTTTAGCACATCACATAAGTTGTTGAATCTACAAGTAAAAATATAAAACACAAACTTCCTCATGCTCATTTTATTGTTTTAATTTCCCATCATCTATGGACATCTTGTTTAGGATTTCCTAATATATAACATGCTGGTTTTATTGATTTAGTTTCCCATCATCTATGGACATCTTATTTAGGATTTCCTAATATATAACAAACTCTCCTTTAGAGTGAATTTTTCACAGATGTAAAATCGAAACAACCTATGGGAATATGACTTGGGTGAGGATATTGTAAGCTCTTTCTGTTGGATGGAAATAATCCCAGAACATGTATTTTGATGGATTGGAGCATAGAGGGCTCGTGGGGCAGCTATCTCCAGCATACTTGTTTTGCATAAACCTTTCCTTACTTCTTCAAAGGCTTCCACACCTTTATTTATAAACAATTAACAAGCTCTACCCATAGATTCCCTGAAACTTATTGAATAATGAAGGGGTTAGAAAGAGATAATTTAACATATATATTGGGATTCTTTATCATGTCAAGTAGTTTATCATACATGTTAATATACCCCATTTTAAGACTAGGAAATGCGAGCTTCAAGGTCTCCACCAAAGATGCAACTTTTTTATTAAATGAGATCACAACATCATTAAACTCATCAACACATGTGTACCACTTGATACATGTTTGTAGATTATGGAAACAAAGGTAGGTTTCCAATTTATACACCAAAATGCAAAATACTAACGATTATGCCCTTTTTCACAGAATGCGCTACATTCAACGTGGCCTTGGAACCATTGCTAAAGACTAGCTGTTGGCCATGCTCCAAGACCGCCAAGATATTTCACCATGATCGGCCCAATAGGAGGACCATGACGTCGTGGGGGAACTAGAGAGTGGTTTCACGTCATAGATTGAGGAATTGATGAACATTTTTTGGACACCAATCAATTGTGAAAGAACACATTGTGAATGTGTCAGATGTTTACTAAACTATGCATTCTCTATCAGGCCTTGTTCAGTTCCACTTCAGTTCCATATATCACTTTGGGATCCCTTCCAAGTTCCAACAGTCAAAATCTAATCATTGTACTTTGCGATGTGGTAAAAAATGGTTGGTCGGAGGAGAACGAAATTGAGCCACTGCAATTGGATGAATCTACCTATCCAAACCCATCATAGGAACACCATCGGTGTAAATATTAATTTTTAATTTAAAAAATGTTATAAAATAAAATATCTATAAAATATTTTGGTTTTGAAATGAGTTATGGTTTTTTCACTTATGGTATTACCCCATGGTATTATAACAAAGTCTCTTTACAAGTTAATAATATCCATGTTATAAAGGAGGTGAATATTCATGGTGAACAATCTTGTTATATTCTAACTATTAAATTTGAAGAAAACACAATAAAAAAGGAAATTACAGAGAAAAAACATTTAAAAATAACATGCCAACCCCAACACATTCATTATCAAGACCATGTATTTATACATGAGGAGAGGCCTTCAAATCTTCCATCTCCACAAATCTCTCAACTATTTCCTATAGTTTCTCAACAATCATTCCAGAAATCACTCCACCAATCTCTCTATAAATCTCTCTCACATAAAATAAAAACTTTAATATTTAAAAAATGACTCATTATTCCATCATTTCTCCCTGATAATGATCATTTGGAAATATTCCAAGATCATGTCTGAATTTGTAGAACTTTTCCTTAGATAGTGCTTTGGTGAATATATCAACGACATGTTCATTTGTTCTGCAGTACTCAATCTCCATCACTCCATGTTGAACCAAATCCAGAAAAAAATGATACTGAATATCTATATGCTTGGTATTCTTATGAAATATTGGATTCTTGGTCATCTGAATAACACTTTGATTATCACATATAAACTAAATGGATTGCTCTTGTTGCTAAAGTAGATCCTCTAAAATTCTTCTCAACTAAACTTCTTCACATGTTATTGTTGTTTTCACTTTATATTTTGCTTCTACTATGGAGAGAGAAACTATGGGTTTCTCGTTAGTACTCCAAGAAGCTGTTGTTGAACCCATACTAAAATAATACCCAAAAGTTGATTTCATGTCATCCATGAATCCAACACTATGTGAATCCGTATAACCAATCAACCTAAAATCTTCTATAAATTTGTATACCAAACCATATCCAACTATTCCATAAAAATATCTTAAAATACTCTTTGATATAATGCTTTGGGTTCTGTCATAAATCTTGATACCATATTTACTGCAAAAGAAATATTTGGTTGAGTTGTAGTTGATTATATCAAACTTCCAATGAATTGACGATTCAAAGTAACATCAATTGAACTAGAGTCATCATGTCCATATAAATTCAACCCAAATTCGGAAGGAGTTACTACTTGCTTTAACCCCAACATTTTGAACCTCTTTGAAATTTCCCAACTATACTTAAGCTTGTAACATGAAAATACCATCTTCCTTCTACCAAACTTCAATACCCAAGAAATAATGCAACTCACTAAGGTCTGTCATCTCAAACCCATCAATCATGTGTGACTTAAATTATTAAAATAGTTCATCGTTGTTCCAAGTGTATATCAAATTATCAACATATAAGACAACTATCAGAATGTCTCGTCCTAACTAGAATATAGAGAGATTGGGCTCAGATAAAATTTAACTAAGCCATGATCATGAAAATACTTATCAATTCTAGAATACCATGCCCTTGCTATAAGGCCTTCTTCAACCTATAAAAATAATCTTTCATTTTTGGTACTTCAAAACCCTTAGGCGACTCCACATAAATTTATTCATCGACATAACCATTTAGAAAAGTTGATTTAACATACATCTATAAGAATGGCCATTTATATTGTGTAGCTAATGCAAGAACCTAGCATCCTGATTGTATCCAAATTTTCTACAAGATAAAATATCTCGGTGTTAATCTCTTTTCTTTTCTTTTTTTCTGTGCATAACCCTTTGCAACTAAATGAACCTTATGGTTTTATAAACCCACATAGTGCCAATTAAATCTTTTCCCTTTAGTAAATTGACTACGTCACATACATCATTTCTCACCAAGGCATCCAATTCTGCTTCCATAGCTTCATTCCATTCCTTATTTCTTGATGCTTCTACATAATTATGTGGTTCATCTATTTTCATTACCTATTCCATAAGTGCATAATTTACTAGATAACTTTGGGATCTAGTAATCCTTCTTTCAATTTTTTTATCCAACATGCTACTTTCTCAATGTCTCATTTCAAGCCACTTAGGCTTCTTCTGAACCTCATCTATCTTTACTAACTTAGAATTTGATTCATCACCAATATTCATTGTGTCTTTCTTCTATTCAAATTGTACATGTTCTAGAGGGTAGATTCCTTGCTCATCAAGCATGACATCTCTTCTTATTATCACCCTCGTGGCTTCACGATCAAATAAATTGTAACTTCTTCTTTCAGTATTGTAACCAATAAAGATACACTTCACACTGTTATCATCCAATTTCTTCCTCTTTTCCTTAAGGACATGTGCGTATGCAGTACAACCAAAAACTTTCATATGTGCAACACTTGGTTTATATATTGACCATGCTTCTTCTGGAGTCAAATTCCACACTGCCTTTGTAGGACATCGATTAAGAGTTTATACTGTTGTGTGTATCTCTTCAACCCAAAAATCATTTCCAAGAGACTTATTTTTTAACATGCTTCTAGCGATTTCAACTATGGTCCCATTTTTTCTTTCTGCAATACCATTTTATTGAGGAGAGTATGAATTGGTAAACTCTCTCTTTATTCCATCCTTCTTGCAATAACAAAAAAGATCATTTGACTTGTATTCTCCTCCATTATTTGTTCTTAGGGTGAGAATTTTCAAACCACTTTTCTTTCCAACTAATGTAGAAGTTATGGTGTAGAATTATAACTGCTCATGAAATTTTAATCTAAATCACAAGACACAATCCTACTCTACTGCTTTGTGGAATTTAATTCACAATTTAGAACATCAATGATAAACATGTAAAGAGGTATAACACACATGCACACAATTTTTTCTGAGGGGAAAGAAATATACTAAAATCCTCTTTGCCTACTTGCATTTATCTAATGAATAGATATGTATTACAATTTGTTGCTCGGACTGAGCACAACCTACAAGTAAATTACCTATCTCTCTACTCACTAAGAAGCTTTGACCCATACTTAGTAAATTTTTGCCTCTACTTGAGCCCCTATTTCCTTGCATAATTCCTGAGGAAATTAGGCCCTATAATTTAGGAATTTCTTCAAAAATGATTTTGAGCCCCTATTTCCTTGCATAATTCCTGAGGAAATTAGGCCCTATAATTTAGGAATTTCTTCCAAAATGATTGTGCATTTCCCAAGGTTGATCACATGACTACATGCAACACTTGTATAGTCAAAACTAGTATACAAATGATGTTACGCTGCCTTAGAATCTCCACCACAGCTAGGGAACTTGAATTCTTTGCATGCACTAGTTATTTTGGGCTCATTGATTAGTTAACTCGATGATCACTGAGTTAGATTGAAGTCTCACTCCACAACTAACCTTCCACTAGTTCCTCCAACAGTTAGAACTAGTTTAACTAAAAAAAACTTGGAATAACTGAAATTGATTGCTACGAATTAGAAATCACACATGTTTAACTGAACATCAACTCCTGTAACTTGAATTTAATGAGATAACTGAGTGAAAAGAGCCATGTCACCTCAGTTAACCTCATTTGAGTTGTTTTCTAATGTGGAAATTCGATTTTTCTCAATTTGATCAAGAAAAAATCACATTGACATGTTCTTGCTGCATTTTTCAACACCCCCTCTCAAAAAGAAAGAGATTATCAACCACCCTTATCCTACACCTATGGAACTGGAACTTTCCTCTTGAGAATTTCTTTGTCAAAATGTCAACATCTTGTTCCTCTATTGGAATGTATTGTAGAAATATTATCCACCTCTGCAAATAGTCTCGTAAATGGTGATATCAGATATTTATATGCTTGCATCAACTATGAAAACTTGAATTCTAAGAGAGCTTGATGCAACTCTGATTATGAAAAAATATTACAGTTGGATCCATCATCTAACAAAACAGTCCCACAAGTATCTTTCTCATCCATATCACCTTGCATGTTGCTTGACTTGTAGCCATGTATTCTACTGATGTCGAGAGGAGTGCCACATATCTTTACCTCCTCTTGTACCAGGAAACAACTGTGGACCCAACAATGAAAATTGTACCTGGTGTACTCTTTCGGCCAAATGAACTCCCTACCCAATCTACATCTGTGATGCCACACAACTTCACTCCCTTTGTTAGTCTTTACCATAATCCATATTTAGTAGTGCCTTTGAGGTGCCATAAAATATGCTTAGCTACCTTCTGATATAATTTGGTTAGCCTAACCATAGCTTGGCTCAACTAGATGAATGCATAGCACATATCCGGTTATGTGTTCACAAGATACATCAATGAACCCACTAGTTGCAGACAAATGGTAGCATATACCTCTTCAGTTGAAGTGGCATCCTCCTTCCTCCAGTTGGATGATAGAGGAGTCTCCATGGGTTTGCAACTCTCCATGTAGAATCTCTGTAGTATCTCATTTGCATATCTTCCTTGAGACACAAACAGTTCCCCATTGCCTTGCAATACTTCCAACCTGAGGAAGTAGTGCTTGAGAGCCATGTCCTTCATTTCAAATTCCCTTGCAAGGTCCTCCTTGCAAGATCTAATCAGCTGCTCATCACCAATTACAAAAAATCAACATATAAGACAATAATAAGCAATTTACCTTCTACCATGATATGACAGAGGTGCGTATTCGCTTTAGTTTTGGTGAAGCCCAAACCGGTGAGATAACTGTCAATCCTGGTGTACCAAGCATGGGGTGCTTGTTTGAGACCGTACAATTCTCGCTTGATTCTGCAAACATGAAACTCCCAATAAAATGTTTCAAAAACTTTTGGTTGCTCAATGTACACCTCCTCCTCAATAACCCCATTGAGGAATGTTGTTTTTACATCCATATGGTGGATCTTCCACCCCATTTACGTAGCCAGTGAAAGAATTGATCTAATGGATGAATATTATCCTACAAGAGAAAAATTTTCCTCATAATCAATTCTTTCAACTTGACATAATCCTTTGGCCAAAAATTTATCCTTATACTTATTTATGCTTTCATCTATTGCACACTTTACTTTGAATGTCTAACTCAAACCACAATTAATTTAGCTACTAGCCTTGGGAACACTTCCCAATCACTGTTCTTTACAATGGATTCACATTCCTCCACCATTGCATCAACCCTTAGAAGTTACTCTACTGCTTCCTTAAAATAGGATGGCTCATTCTCTACAAGATCGGTCATTAGAGCCATGTAGCCAGTGTACCTCTCAGGTGACCACCTTTGTCTCTGCAAATTTGAAGGAGCTCCCACATTCTCCCTCCCATCTTGCACAAGTCTGTGAGATTCCTTGTTCTTTTTCTACCTTCTATGGATGGTTCTACTTGAGTGGTTGTCTCCACTCTACTCCTCACTTTGTGGCTACTTCAAAACATCCTGAGGCTCATCCTTTGGATCTAAAATATCCTCTTCTAGTGGCATTTGAATCTTCCTCTAAAGAGAGCACCGCATCACTTTCTCCTCATAAAACTTTACATCCCTTCACATAATTGTCATTCTGATGGATGGAAAGTACACACAATAGTTGTGAGGAGTTTCTTTTCAATGCACAAATACTCCCAAATATGTTGTTGTATCAAGCTTCTTCCTCGAACCTTTGGAGACATGGCAGTAAACAGATGCTCCAAAAATCCTAAAGTGTGGCGCATTTGGATTTCTCACTGAGAAAGCTTCCTCCATTGTGATCATACCAAGAATTCTTTGAGGACTCTGGTTCTGCAAGTAGATTGTTGTGTTTCATGCCTCTGCCCACAAATGCAGTGGTAGGCCTTAGTCATGTCACATAGATCATGCAACTCCAACAAGGTTGTGGTTTTTTCTCTCAGTTACGTCATTTTGATGCAGGTTGTGGGGTGTTGTGAGATCTTTTTGAATGCCTTCTTTCACACAAAGATCCTTGAATTCATTCAATGCATACTCACCTCCATTTTTGCTCCTGAGAGCCTTCACCTTCTTGTCAGTTTCTTTCTCAACCAGTGACTTGAATTCTACAAACTTTGAGGATGTCTCATCTTTCTTCCATGTGAATAAGATCTAACAGTTCTTTAAGAAATCATCAACAAATATATCATAGTACTTATGTTTGGTAGTGGAGGCTGTCGAGAAAGGTCCATAGACATGAAAGTGGACTCTTTCCAAGACTACATCCGCTTTGATTTCTAGATCATAGAATATGGTTTTCACATACTTCCCCAAGATACAACCCTTGCATACATCTTGATGCTCAAGTGCTCCTTTAGGGAGCCTCTTGGTTACTTGTTACATAATATTCAAGGCACCATGATGAAAATGGCCAAGTATTTTGTGCCAAATTTCACCAACACCATGGCTCTACACTTTCTCTGCCTTATTGCTTAATGTAGCATAAAATTCCACATCCAACTTATACAAGATCTTCACACGAACCTAGATCTGCTTCACTTTTTCAATGGTTATGTGACTCAGGAATTCTTTGTCTTTGCAGAAAATCACATCATAACCACACTCCTCCAAAACTACTAAAAACATGAGATTCTTATTTAGACCTGGAACAAACACGACATCCTTGAGTCTGAGAGGGGATCCTAACTCCATCTAAAAGGTGACTATACCAATTCAATTTTCATTGTACCTTCCATTTTCCCCCAACTCAATTTGAATATGGAGATATTTCTCCTCCATGTCACTGAAAATCTCTACACATTATCATATGGAATGAGGCACTAGAATCCAAGTACCACACACTCCCCATCACTATGTTAGCCATGCATGTGATAAGGGTGACGTCAAGCTCGAATTAAGAAGCCAAGGCTTCAACTGTTACTCCTTTGAACGTATTCTTGCTTGAATTTTTGTATGGACACTTCGTGGCATTGTGCTTGAATTCATGACAATTGAAGCCTTTGATTTAGGACAAGTATTTCTTCTTGCCCCCTTGGTTGGATTCTAGTTTGGTTTGAGATTTCTTCCCTTTTCCCTTATTTCCCTTTTCAACCAATGCAAAGTTTTACTCATCCTCGCTCTTGGATGAGGTTCCATCTATGGTATTCCACCTTATCTCCTCTTGTACCAAATCATACCATAAGCATTTCCAATTCTGTAATTTCCCCCTCCCATTCACTGAGTCCTCATAACTATGCCAGCTTTTGGGAAGGCCTAGAAGAGCTAGGATTACCTAGTCATCTTCTACAAAATTAACACCAACCCCACTAAGTTCATCTTGAACCTGTATAAATATGCTTAAATACTTCGGGATAGTGTCATCATTTTGCATCTTTATATTTCGAATTTTATCATTGAGCGTCGGCTTCCTATGGTCACTAATATTCTAGAACAATTCTGTCAATGTTTTCGACATTATGAATGGAGTTTCTTTCACTTGGATATTTGAGATAATGTGGTCTCTTCATTCTTCTCACCTTGGATACATATTTCTTCTATTGGGCTATGTTTTGTGCATCAGATTTTGTTGGTTTTGGAACATCTTTCTTGATGTATTCTTGAAATCCATTGTCATTAGGCACTGCCTCCATGCGATTCTTCCGTGCAATGAAATTATAGTTGTCTTCCAAGGAATTCTCTAGTCTCAACCCATTAAAGGTAATCTTCCAAACTCTGAAGAGACCCTGCTACACTGAACTGCAAATTCGAAACTCCTAAGAAACAACTTTGACATTCTTATTCTAATGTGAATATTTCTCTAATACCATGTATAAATTATGATGTAGAATTGCAACTTATCATGAAATTTTAATCTAAATAACAAGGAAAAATCCTACTCTACTGCTCTACAGAACAAAATTTAGAACATAAATCACAATCATGCAGGGGAAATTTTAAGGATGGATATCTATTTGAAAGTTTAGAAACCTTGGAAAATCTTAGTAATCTAAAATAGAAAAAGTGTAAAATTTTTTATTATATTTTTGTAAAAAATCTAAAATTTTGATTATATTGTATTAGTATATGTAAGATCTTGGCAATTTTTAAGGTGAAATAATTTCATACTATAAAACTTGGGCTAGTTATTTTTAGGAAAAATGGAAATTAACGAATATTGTTTTTAGAAAAAGTATAGAAAATTAGCCCACTTTCGAATATTAGCCCCTAAAAGTTTCCTTGCAAACATGAAAAGAGAAATAACACATATGCACACAATATTTTCCCACCAGAAAGCAATCTTCTAAAAGCCCATTTCCCTACTTGCATTAATTTGATGACTAGAGATGTATTACAATTGCTTTCGTAGATTGAGCACAAACTGCAAGTGAATAACCTATATCTCTACTCACTGAGAAGCTTGGACCCAGACTCAGTCAATTTCTGCCTGTGCTTGAACCCATGTTTCCTTTTGCAATTATTGATGAAATTAGGCCCCTGTTATTTAGGAATTTCCTCCAAAATGATTGTGAATCCCAAGGTTAATCATCTGACTACATGCAACACTTCTACACTCAAGAATAGTTTACAATTAACGTTACACTACCTTTGAATCTCCACCACATCTGGGGAACTTGAATTCTCTACATGCACTAGCTATTTTGGGTTGATATATTAGTTAACTGGATGATGACTGAGTTACACTGAAGTCTCACTACATAATTCACCTTCCACTAATTCCTCCAACAATTAGATCTAGTTTAACTAAAAACAACTTGAAATAACTCACCTTTATTGGTACAAATTAGAAATCACACATGTTTAACTGAAATCCAACTCCTGTAACTTGAATTTACTCAGCTAACTGAGTGAAAAATCCATGTCACCTTAGTTAACTGCATCCAAGTTGTATGTTGACGTGGAAATTCGAATTTTCTCAATTTGATCAAGGAAAAATCAAATTGATACTTTCTTGTTCCATTTTTCAACAACTAAATCCTTAAACTCAAGAAAATGAGAAAAAATTTCAGACTTATCTTGTAAAAAAATACACCCATGTATTCCTAGAATAACATGCCTTTCCAAATGACACAGTCTCCATTGGCCCACACAAATTTGAATGTATCAACGCTAGATATTCTCTAGTATTCCATGTTCTATTTGAGAAACTTTCCCTATTTTGTTTCCAAAAGGTACACCCTTCACATAGTTTATCATCCAAATTATTATAAGAAAGACCATTTACCATGTTCTGTTTTATTAGCAACACCAAATTTTGAAAATTGAAATATCCCATATTTAAGTGCCAAAGCTTACTATTTTATTTCTTTGTTGCTTTCAAACTCTGTGAATTACCTGAATCAAAAGAGAGCTTGAAAATGTTTTCTTCAGTCATTTCACCTCTTGCTACAACTTCATTTCCATTCAACTTATCCATGATTAAGCACACGTTATTATCAAACACTAACATGTGATTTTTCTCTATCATTTGTCCTATAGAAACTAAGTTCTTCTTCAATGTTGGTGTTAACAAAGTGTCCTCAATTAACTTCTTATTTCCATGCAATGTTAGTATTGCAACCGTGCCTTTCCCTTTCACTTCGAAAACACTATCATCACGAAATATGACTTTACCAGAATAATAGTTCTTACTTTTGGTAAACAACCCCTCTTGAGATGTCATATGACTTGAAAATCTTGAACCAATATACCATTCTTCCCTTTCTTCCCTATGTGCCATCAAACTTGAGATGAATAACTTCTCATTTCTCATTTCTTCAACAATTGTACGGGCACCCTTATGCTCCAAATCTCGAATTTTTGCATAACAATCTCTTTCAAGGTGTCCAAATTTTTGGCAATAATACAATTGTGGTCCTCCACCTCTTCATTTCTGCCTCCATCCCTTCATTGTCCTCTACTGCTAGACCCATCTCTATGTCTTCCTCTGAATTGACTGGAATACCTTCCTCTGCCTCTTGAAGGAGATGCATTTCCTTGTGAACTTTTTTTATTTATGTTTCGATTATGATTATCATAATGACCCCTACTCCTCCCTCTTCTTATATGCTTTGTAGAAAAGGCATGTTATACTTTCTCAGATGGTTGATTATGTTCAACAGTTAAAACAAATCCACTTAATTCATCAATTTTCATTGTATTTAAGTCTTTGGAGAGTGACCATGTGAAACTTCGGCATATCACTTTTTAAAATCTTTTCAATTATCCTTCTTTTTGGAACATATTCACCTAACAACCTCATATGATTAATAAGATCTTTTATTTTTGTGATGTAATCATGAATAGATTCATTAATTTGCATGTGGAAATTTTCACTTTTCCTTCTGAATGTTTGCAATTTAGCTACAACCACACCTTCATATGTATTCTTTAAGATATCCCATGCTTCATTAGATGATACTACACCATTGATTCTTGGAAATATAGATTCTTCAACAATGCGTCCTATAGGTGAAAGTGTTTCCTTGTCCTTATTAATGAGTTCCTTAAGAGATTTCTTTTCATCATGACTTAATCCTTTGAATTCAAGTTCCAACAAATCTTTAGTGATGAATATGGGTTGCATGTGTTTGCTCCAATAAACAATAGTTTGTGCCAACAAGTTTAGGCAATACAATACTGCTTGTCGCCATTGGACAATAAGAGATAAAATTGGAGAAAATACACAAATGAACAATTTGTGTCCCACTTCGACCCCAGATAAGGACAATGTCCCAAAAGATTGGGACTCAACCACCATTACCACAAAAACAAAAGGAAAATAAAATGTTATTAATTGGAAGAGTGCAAAGAAAAGCTAAGAAGTTCAATTCTATCTAAGATTGAACCAGATTCCTTCAACCAATGTGAAATATTATGATGCTAGATCAAGTAACACATTGATGTAGAAGGGAATTGAAAGTAGATAATGAAACTCTTAAAAATCCAAATATTTTGAAAGTTGTTAGCCTTGGCTCGCCAGGCTGGAAAAAGAAGGGAGATGTTATCACCCTGTGAGGGTTCTAGTCTTTCCTGTGAAGTTCTTTCTTGTTTTATGCATATTATTATGATAGCCATTATATCTAAGTGAAAAACTTAGATGAATTTCACAAAATAAATATCCCTATTCATGGATTTTTATAATTTTTTTCTTTATTTGAATATCATAAAATAACTGCAATGATAGTAAATTGTCATGCATTAAAGAATGGAGAAGTTTCCACATCAAGATAATCAAGGACAAGGGAAAAAAATATGTGAATGAAAAGATCATGACCGCAAAACAAGATTTTACAGAATCCATGTGAATAGGACACCAACAAAAAGGGAAACATTGAAATGTCCATATCCCACAAAATAATTGAAAGTTTCAAATAAAATTGAATAAAATTAAATTCAACTACTTATATATGTGTTTGCTTATTTTTTCACTCATATTGTATTTTTCCCATCCCCAAAATCTTTCTTCAATTAGTCATTTTTCCTGTGAAATGTGTGGAAATACTTCACCACTCCACACATATTAGCACACTTCCACACGGCTTGCCCCATGATTTCCACATTTCTTATACTTATTCATTTGTCCTTATGTGTAAAATGATTCATCAATCATTCTTTCACACATACAATTTGGATGGTAATGTTTGTGAATGTTACAATTGTTGTGTTATATTGAAAATATGTATATAATTGTTTATTAGTAATTAGTTGGTGATGAAGAAGGGAGACAATATTGTCAATAGTTTACGAGAAGATTGATATTGAACATCTATTCCATTTAATTTCAGGTATCACAATTTTTGACAACTAATTAATTCTAAATATTGTTCCTCTAAATATTACAAAATATATCCTGAATAGTAGTTTAATAATTTACTCAAGGTTGCTCTTGAAATAATTTGTTTATTTGTTTATGTTTGAAATTATTTATTTCCTTCAAGAATATTTTGATGATTTTTTTTTATCTATAATATATTTTGCAAAGTCAAGAAATGATGTATTTTTTATTGTTTTTAATGAGTGGTCATATTTATAAAATCTTTACATTATTTGTTTTTCCAAACAATTATCACATCTCCTTAAAGAATATTTTGATTTATTTTGATGTTTATAAATATACATTTTCCTCTTATAAATATTTTGAATACATTGTTGTATGCAATTACTCTGTTAGTAATTTTGAATATATGTAACTATGAATATATTTTGAATATATGTAATAGTATATTAGTAATTAGTTGGTGATGAATAAGGGAGATGATCTTGTCAATGATTAATTTTCACTTTGTAAGAGGATTGTTTTTGCACATCTTTCTCATTTTAATTCTAGGTATAGCAACTTTTGACAACTAGTTATTTCTTAATACTGTCCCTCTATGTTTTACTAAATATATCCTGAAAATTATCTATCTTTTAATAATCTACTGCCTCAAGATTAACAACATCTAATGTATATAATGCGAACAATCAAATAACATTACAAAACATCTACATTGAAATCAATGCATCTAATGCAAGCAATCAAACGAGATTAGAAATCAACAGCTACACTGAAATCAATGCATCTAGTGCAAGCAATCAAATAGGATGAGAAATATACATCTACACTAAAATCCATGCATCTAGTGCAAGCAATCAAATAGGATTAGAAATCCAAATCTACACTAAAATCCATGCATCTAGTGCAAGCAATGAAATAGGATTAGAAATCCACATCTACATTGAAATTAATGCATCTAGTGAAAGCAATCCAATATAATTAGAAACCAACATCTACATTGAAATCAATGCATCTAGTTCAAGCAATCAAATAGGATTAGAAATCATCATCTACACTAAAATCAACGCATCTAGTGAAATAAATATTCTTCCCTCTCTCCCCCATCCATCTAATCTTGAAAAATATTTTTAATAATATACACTCTCAAGATTAACAACATCTCATATATATATCCCTCCATATCTCCTTCTGTGTCTCTCTATCTCACCCCCCAAACAAACACACACTCCTTCTATATCTATATATATCTCCCTCCATCTTCCTCTCCCTCTCCCTCTCCACCTTTCTCTCTCTATGCATTTGTTCTTACCTCCTCTCTTTCCCTCCAACTATGTCTCTCTCTCTCCCTCCTTCTCTCACATTCTCTCTCTCCTTCTCTCTCCCCTCCCCCTCTCCTTCTCTCCCCTTTTCTTCCCCCTTCTTTCCATATCTCCTTCTTTGCCTCTCTATCTCACACCAAAACATACACACTCTCTCTCCATCTCTCCCTTGTCACTCCCCCCTTCTCTCTCTCCACTCTTCTCTCTCTATGTCTCTCTTCTTCATTTTATCTCCATATCTCCATTGTCACTCCCTCTATCTCTCCACTTCTATCACTTTATTTATTTTTTCTTCGCTCAATATATACATCTAGAGTTAATATATATCATGATATATTAATATATATTATAATATAACAAATTGAATATCATATTAAATTTAATATTGTATTAATCCAAAGTTATTAAATTTAATAATATTAACTATCATATTTATTAATTTTTTTATGGCATGATAACAAAAATTATAATAAAACTACATCAAATTAATATTTTCAAATATTATAAATTTGATGTGGAAATATTTAATATATCTATGGGATATGGTTTTTCCCTTTAAAGATTCATTTTACAGATATTTAATAAAAAATATTAAAATATTTTGGAGCAAGATTTTCATTCTTTGTGTTGAATTAACTTGTTTCCTTTGATTTAAGAGATTTTATCAACTTTATTAAGTCTGAGTAAAGATGTTTTTAATTTTACCTAATTTGGAATTTTAATGTGGTAAAATTTGTTGTTAAAGATAAATTTATGATCCATTCAAATTCACGTATATGATAAAGTAACTATTAAATGCATGAGATAATTTATTATCCATTCAAATTATATATAAGAATACATAGTTATATTTTAAGGGTAAGTAATAGTTATAGTTATAGTTATTAGCATCATATATATTACTTACCTTATCTATATTATTTAATATATACAAATCCCTTTCCCTTATTTTTGTATCCATTAGCATTATATTATCCTATCTCATCCCCATTTCTCCCCTCCTTTTACAACTTTTTAGTTTAAATGGAATTCTTGGTCACTTTTATAACTTTATCTACGTTATTTATTATACACCTCTCTCTTTCTTATACTGCTTATTATTATATTATTAAATATATGCTCTCTTATCCTTTCTCTAATCCCCTCTTTCTAATCGCGTCGAGAGGCGCTCTATAGTTGTTTAAGGTGGATGGGTGAGAGTTAGATATGTGTGTTAGATGTGAGATATTAGATTTTGAGATGTGAGATGTTTTTAAATTCATTTTTTTTCATATTGTAATTTTATTTTTAACTAATAAAACTACTAACAATTTTTTAGATAAAAGAAACTATACTAGCATTTGCACGAGAAGTAGTTGCAAAGGAAACGCCTTAAGGCATAAATTGGGGAACAATAGTGACATAGGAATAGGCAAATCTATCGAAATAAGATGCGGAGATGTAACAGAAATGAAATTCTATGGTTGACCATGGTTAAACTTGAATAATTGGTTAACCTTGAATAATACCGGTGGTATGCAGTATGTGACAAATAATAAGGGTACCTTTTACTGATAATTTTAATTAGAAACTTGGTAATGGTTTGATGATTGGGATGCAATCTTATGTTCATTGAAAATTATTTCCAAATTGATAGTATCAAAATTTTTAAATGAAACTCATGAATTAAGATTTGCAATTTTAAAAATTTGCCTCTTTCAAATTTTTTATAATATATATTTGAATAAAAACACTATTAACACTAATTCCAAAGAAACAGAACCACATAATTAACCCAATTACTCTATTATGCAATTAACCCAATTACTCTATTATGCAAATACGTGTTTTTCACTAGTAATTATGATTGAAGTTTGATCATGGATTAATGATTTGGGGCGGGCCAAAGTTATTTAAATCAAGTGACTTTGTATAAACCAATTCAACAACAATTTGGAAAAAATTTACAGCATTTAAATTATTTTAAACTTTACAATGTTATGTATATTAAATTTCTAAAAATGAATATTTATTTTAGATATTATATAATTTTTTGAGGAAAAAAATTGAAGAATAATTAACTCAAGTTTTCTACTCCATATTAATTAAATTCTACACTTTTCTAATACATATATGAAAACACTGCAGGAGAGGAGCCATTTCTCTGTAGGCGATGGCACTAAAGAAACCCTTTCAGTATCGTAATGAGGATCATTCACCGGAACCCCAAGCCTTGGAATGCTTCAAACCCGCTTAGGCCAGCGCGGGTATATATCTGTAGGGTCTTCTGCCACAAGAAATCAGGAGATGCAATTTACAGATCTATAAATGACTATGGGGAAGCGATTCATCGTTTTGCTGTGTGCGCCAGATCAACCCTATGTGAAGAAGATGGAAGTTATTTCGATCTCTATAAAAACTACTTGAGCGAGACGGGGGAAACGTGGGAACTTTTCAGATTTGTAGATGGACAGTTTCCTGATATGGAGGATCTCTACAAATATGGTGGATTTGTGATCACTGGAAGTCGTTATGATGCCTTCGGAAGCGATGTTTGGAACTTGAATCTCTGCCTTCTGTTGCAGATACTGAAGGCAATGGGAATTAAACTCCTCGGTATTTGCTTTGGTCACCAGGCTGTGAGCATGGCGCAAGCTGTTGCTTTTACTGCCCGCTGTTCAATTCACAGGAGACTGAATCTCAGCCGACCCGCATTGCCCAACAACAGATATTGGAAATCACCCCGCATGATTGGATTCAGAGCGAGAGAGGCTGATGAAGCCGAGGAGTTTAATGAAGAAGCTTGCGCTCCGGAGAAAGAGATACATCACAATCGGCCAGATCCAACAAAACGAGGGCTCCACAAGACTGATCTACCTTGCATGTGTGCAGATCCGATTCAGAGAGGGACTTACAAGACTGATCCACTTCGCACAGACACAGATTTGGTTCAAATCTTCATCAAATCGATTGAGGGAAAACACTTTTGCATGCGAATCAGTAAGGGAAGGAGCATACTTGAATTAAAAAAGGAAATACAGGGTCTCCTTGGAACCCCAACATATTTTCAAAACCTCATATGCTCAGGGCACAGTTTGTAGGACTACCAAACCCTCCAACACTATGGCATTGCCAATGACTCAACCATCTTTCTAAATTTCTGACTGCGGGGCGGTAGCACCAGAACCAGCTCAATAAATACAGGTACCTTTCGGGACGCAGTAAAAGGGAAGGACAAAAGGAAAAATACAGCAGCACCACCATCATAATTACCAGGACCCTACATTGTTGAACAGAAGCCAGAATCACCAACGCTACAAGTATCTATGCCAGAGTTAATAAGTTTACATAATGACTTATCTAAAAATGCAGTAATTTGTAGATTTAATGGTTTCTTGCCAAAATCAGATGCCTTGCACCAATGGATCTACTCAACATGGACATCTAACTGTGAAATTTACCTATGCCCTAAAGGGTTTTTCATAGTTAGATTCAACACAGAACAAGAAAAAGACAGTATAATCAATCAGGGGCCTTGGTTCTGGGGCAGTGCTGGCCTTTTCACCACCCCTTGGTTTTCTGATTTCGATGCCAATACTATGATAGTCTCAAAGATGCCAGTATGGGTAAGACTACATGGGCTCCCTCTACATTTTTGGCATCATAAAGCATTAACAGCCATTGGGAACACCCTTGGGAAATTCCTCAAAATGGATGAAGACAGAGCTATAAGGGGAATATTTACATTCGCAAGAATGTGTGTAGAAGTGGACTTGAGTCAGGGGCTACCTGACCACATCACGCTGAACTTCAATAATTCTCAATGGATACAACAGCTTGACTATGAGAACACAGTGTTCCGGTGTAGGGGTTGCATGCAAATAGGGCACCTTCAATACAACTGCCCTTTGACTAGAAAGGACCCTAGGAGAACCAAGAAACAACAAAAAAATCCCAAAAGGCTGGTAGCACACCGACCCATTGGAAGAAGAAGACATAAATGTGGAGCCTATATAGAACCAGACAGAACCAGACACCCAAATGAGACAGAATCAAAATCTGGAAGTAAATGCCCCAACCACTCATTCAGGGCCACACATTTCAGATCTGCAACCAGAGTTACAAATGGAAGTCAGTGGCATCAAACGAACTCATGGATCAGAGGGCTTGGAATCTGACAAAGAACTTCAATTGAACCCAATGGAAAATCAGCTAGCTATTATTACATCCACACCTGACTCCGAAGGATGGAGATGGGTGGAGAAGAAGAAGGGTAGGAAAGTTTAGGCATGCTGGAACTTATCATTTTTCTGTTATTCTATTTATGTTACTTCCTGTCATTACAGGAACAATGATCTGCTATTTTGTGTTATTTCTCTATTTGCTGCATGTTAATTCAGGAACAACCATCTGCATATGCCTCTGGCATCTACAAAATGTAATTTTATCTATATGAATAAAATTACGACTTTTTTCTACAGGAAAAAAAAAATATATGAAAACACTGCCCAAAATATATAATATGTTATTGAAAATTTTGTCAAAATAACATACATATTTATATAAATAAAAATGATTAAAAAAATATGAATTATGAATTCAATTATTTATATTTATATTTCTTTTTCCTTTCCACAATGTACAATGTAAACATAAATATATATTTTACTAAAACACATGATGTACATCAAATTTAATAACCTTATAACTAAGTACTACAAAAAGTACTACAAAACCTGAAATCTATGTAAGTTTTTCAAAAGATTATTTTTGTGTCTTCCCTTTACCTATTTAATTTTTGTCCAAACCCTTATCATCATAGTTTATAACATATTGTTTAAAACTGGTGAAATCTCCATCAAGGAATATTGTCCTGTCATTCCCCAAGCTTATTATTCATAGATATTTTTTTTGTTTCTTTTCTACCGGCCAAATATTTTTTCGTCTGACACTCCCTCAAGGAGACGGTAGGCAGACATAAACTCGCCTCTTTTGTGTTTGATACTCCCTGAAAGGGTTGTTAGGCAAAGATAAATTTGCGAGGGAGGCTGAAATTCACATTTTTGGGTTCTGCCAATCCCTGAAGGCATGTTGGAGAGAGGGAAGCCACATCACAGGATGATTAGGGTCATCGAAGATTCAACAAGGAATTTGGGTTAGATTTTACTAAGATATGTATTAAAAGAAGTGAATTTTACAATAACCACATTACAGGATGATTAAGGTCATTTATATTGAAGGCTATTTCTAACCATATTGGGTTAAACACCAGTTTCTTTGAGAGGGCCGAATCTCAACATCTACACCATTTTTACCATTTTTACATTCTAAGTCAATATTACTTTGAGTTACATATAACGCCCAAGTTTAACCAGATCAAAATAATATTTTTTTAATTTGTTAAATTCATTTTTCACTTGGAAGGGCTCACTACAGACATCCCAGCCTTTTTAAGTCCCACTCCAAACCTCCACAGTAACTAGCTAAAATGAAAGTCAAAACATATCAAAATCAATCTCTCTGAGTTACATATAACGGGGAAGTTTAACCAGGTCATAATAATTTTTTTTTTTAATTTGTTAAATTCATTTTTGACTAGCAAGGTCTCACTACAGACATCAAGCCTTTTTAAGTCCCATTCCAAACCTCCTCCAAGCCCCCTTTGTCACAGTAACTAGCTAAAATAAAAGTCAAAGCATATCACAATCAATCTCTCTGTTTGTTTATTGTCTGTACAGTGGAAAGACAAAATCTTCTCAAAATCCAAATTTCCACAGCTTTGTCTAGAAACTCAAAATCATCTGGAAGTCAAATTCTCTATTTTTATTAGGAGAGACTTTGTACAGAACAAGCTGAAATTGTTTGAATTGTATAGCTTCTCTAATGTGATCAAGGGTAATAATCAAAATCAAAATTCTCCATCTTTTGCCTAAAGATATACTCGAACACCAAACAACGAATTTTCTTAATGTGATTAGGGTGATAATCAAAATTAAATTATCCATCTTTTGTGAGTAGATATGCTTTGTAAATAGAGCATTAATTCTCTTTAATCATAACATCATCCATAATGTGATTAAGGTAAAATAATCAATTATTTACGAGAGCATTAAATTTCCAAACCCGTCTGAAATGAAATAGATTTTACTATTGACTCAAATTTATAATGGAACACAACAAGAATGTGTTGGTTTCTAAAAAAATAGTTGAGATCTAAAGTGTAATGTAAAAGAAAGCTAATTTTCTAATTGACGTCATATGATATTAACTTAATTAAAATTACCAAAATCAATATTAATTCATTTGAACCATATAACTTTTAAGCAACAAGAAGTTAAAATTTTTTATTTTAATCTCTAAACCCTGGAGCTTTTAAACAACAACTCTACAATTGTTTCTATAATTTATGATCCCAAAGTTGAGAAGGATCATTGCTAGTTTGACTACATATCAATCTTACTACATCCATCATTGGAGCTTTTAAACACCAAGTCTACCACTGTTTCTAGAATTTATGATCCCAAGGTTGAGAAGGATCATTGCTAGTTTGACTACATGTCAATCTTACTACATTCATGATTTAAACATATTAGTTAATCCAAAGAGTTGAGATTAAATAAAAAGAAAAACTGAATGAGAATATTCCAACTTGATCACAAGAATGTACTAAAAAACACCATTTGCAAAAATCCATTCACTATTTCAAAGGGACTAAAACTAGAATGCTCAATTATAGGCAACAAGTCACTTCCCATCAGGAAGATGGGAAGGATAAAAGAGCTAATCGGGGTATGCAGAGATGAAGGGGTAGATTAGGGTTTTGTAGATGGTGCTCATGCTATTGGGAATGTAGATATTGATATGCAAGAGATTGGTGCTGATTTCTATACCAGCAACCTTTACAAATGGTTTTTCTGCCCTCCCTATGTGGAATTTATTTATTGCCGATGCATGTTCCATCCTATTATGCATCACCCAGTTGTTTCTCATGAATTTGGAAATGGATTATTGGCAGAGTTTGTTTAGGTTTGTACTAGAGACTACAGTACAGTGTGCATCTTTGTGTGCCTTCTGCTTTGGATTTCACTAAATAAATTTGAGGGTGGCATTAATGCTATCAAGCAGAAGAATCATGAGAAGGTAGTTGCTATGGGGGAAATGCTAGCTGAGGCCTGGGGAACTGAGTTGGGGGCATATCCATAAACATGCTCTTCTATGGCGATGGTTGCTTTACCAAATTGTTTGGAGGTTTCATCAGATCAGGACGCCTTAAATTTAAGGTCTCGTCTAAGGAAGAAGTTTGTTGTAGAGGTTCCAATTTATTACAAAGCACCAAAGAGATATTTGCAATCAAATAGAGGACCGAGTTTCAAAGCTTATGCAAGAATCTCTCATCAAATTTTTAATACTTTGGATGACTATTTGAATTTGAAATCTGTTATACTTCAGATTGCAGCAGAGGCTTCTAAAGTGAAGAATGATGTTTGCTGGTAAAAGAGGTAAGTTTTCAGTCATTTTGAAAAAGGATCGACTATTTCTTAAAGTTCCTTATGTTCATGGTGATGGAGAATTCCTAATAAAAGAGGGTGAGAGAGTTGACAAATGAATATTGTAGAAGACGAATTAAGAGGCTATAAATATGCAAATAGATGATATTGCTTGAACTTGTGTATTTACAACAAAGTTGTTTGAAACAATAGAAATGTGACTTTCTGAAAACCTTTCTAGCTTGCTACCATACTTACCAAAAAATAGAAAAACATTTTCCATATTTGATCATTTGTGGATATATATGTATCCAAACATGATAACTTAATTAATTAAACAAAACGTGGGTACAGAAGGCCCCAGCCTTAAGAAAATTTGGCCTACTACACTAGAGAATTTTAAAGTGCCCCCTTAAAAATAATTAAATACAATACATAGAAGCAAATTTGCTTTCAATGAACATTAATATCCAAGATGCAAAAGCAGACCAGACAGATTATAAACACCGCACTGAAACTTTAGCAAAACAATAAGAGTGCATGCCATACATTAGAAATAAGAATAGCTTTGCCATTAGTTGGGTGGAATAATAATTGGAATATTGTAAAAGGAAAACCACTGGATTTCTAAGGAATACATTTGAATTTTACCACTGGAAAAATAAAACGAACATGATGACAAAGTGTTGTAAAGAATACTGCAGTAGCATTGCAAAATGATTTACAATATAGAGTTCCAGAGACCAAGAGTGTACATTCATTACAATTCAATGAATTACAATTCAATGAATTCTCTCAAGTACAATATTCAAAATTCTACAGGTGTAAAGAGTACATGAGGGGAGATAGGTCACAAGATTGCTATTCATACTTCTTCAAAAATGGATGAGAAAGCATTTGATGTGCAGTATGGTGAAGTAACACATAATTTTGAAGGAAACATCAAATAAAACTCTGAAACTCTCACGATGCATCAGGTGGGGGCAATGGAGGGTAGCCCAAACAGATGGCCACCATTAAAGTAAAGTAGGCCAAATCAGGCCTCTGCCCGAAAGACAAATAAAGAAACCTTCCAAGCGCACATTCCAGAAAATATAATCCCAATATCCATATATCTGCAGAGCATCCATCCTACTTTCCATGGTACCCATCAGGATTGCACCTTTCAGGACTCATATAAGCACAAGTGCCCACGAAGGAATTGCACTGGACCAAAGTGTGAGCCAACACAATGCTAACACCAAAATCAACGATCTTGACTTCTCTTCTGTTATTGATAAAAAAATTGGAGGGATTTATATCACGGTGAACAATTTTTTTCTGCCGCAGGTAATGCAAGCCCTTGAGCACCTGCCTGGCAACCTCCACCAAATAGTGTTTTTGGATTTTCTTGTGGGCCTGAAGAACCTACACAAGGGTTCCACTGTCCATGTACTCCAACACAAAATAGATCTCTCCTCCTCGATTGAATATGCCATAACATTATACGATGTGTGGAGAATTCGCTCGAAAATTCCATTACACTGCATGATGTGCGGAGAATTCTCCCTTAGGAGAATCTCCATTTCCCTCATTATTTGCTTTAGGACAGTAAGCTCGAGCTTTTACTGAATGATTTTCATTGCTATCTTGACTACATGTCAATCTTACTACATTCATTATTTAAACATATTCGTTAACCCAAAGAATTGAGATTAAATAAAATAATTTTTGAATGAGAATTTTCCAACTTGATCAAAAGAATGTACTAAAAAACCCCATCTGTAAAAATCCATTCACTATTTCAAGATCACAAGAATGCACTCAAAAACTCCATCTGCAAAAATTCATTCATTGTTTCAAAGGGAATAAACCTAGAATATTCAATTATAGGCAACAAGTTACTTCCCATCAGGAAGATGGGAGAGATTGGTGTTGATTTCTATACCAGCAACCTTTAAAAATGGTTTTCCTTCCCTCACTCTGTGGCATTTCTTTGTTTTCTACGCATGTTCCATCCTATTATGCATCACACAGTTGTTTCTCATGAATTTGGAAATGGATTACTCGCAATGTTTTCTTGGGTTGGTACTAGAGACTACAGTGTGCAACTTTGTGTTCCTTATGCTTTGGAGTTCACTAAAAAATTCGAGGTTGGCCTTAATGCTATCAGGTAGAAGAATCATGAGAAGGTCGCTCTTATGGGGGAAATGCTAGCTGAGGCCTGGGGAATTGAGTTGGGGACATCTCCAGAATTATACTCATCTATGGCGATGGTTGCTTTACCAAATTGTTTGGAGGTTTCATTAGATCAGGATGCTTTAAATTTAAGGTATCCTCTAAGGAAGGAGTTTGTTGTAGAGGTAAATTGGGCACCAAAGACATATTTTCATTCAAATAAAGGACCGAGCTTTAAAGCTTATGCAAGAATCTCTCATCAAATTTACAATACTTTGGATGACTATTTGAATTTGAAATCTGCTATAATTTAGATTGTAGCAGAGGCTTCTCATAAAAAACTATATCGTCCACGCCGAATTGGATGCATCAACGAAAACCACATTCACTAATGTTCTCATAGATGAAATCATGCACAGAAAACAAAGAAGAACAAAAACTTGCCTTTAACCACTTGAGAGTAGAAAATCTTTCAATTTATGCTGAAAATGCTTGCTACCAGCCTTTGCCTATCACATGCCAAGCCACAATTTTATCTAAACCACCAAACTGTCAAAATCCCAGTGATCCAACAGAAATTGAACACCAAAAACCATGGAATAACCAGCTACAAATATATGCAGAAATCTCTAATCTGCCTGTGAGTAACCTGGCCAAAGGGTCTTGCCACACGACAAACAATACAAAGCTCTCAAATAAGTTGAAATCAAATACCTTCCCTTGAAAGGATTACCCTCCATTTTCTATTGTACAAGCAAAAAACCATGGAATAACCAGCTACAAATATATGCTAGAAATCTCTAATCTGGCTGTGGGTAACTAGGCTAAAGGATCTTTCCACACGACAAACAATACAAAGCTCTCAAATAAGTTGAAATAAAATACCTTCCCTTAAAAGGATTACCCTCCATTTTCTATTGTACAAAGCTTAAAATTAAGACTTGGTCAATGTCGTAATCTATAACCCTACGGGAACTCCATGCAACCATGAATACAATTAAGCAAAGATAAAAATAACCCAGATGTTGAGTAAACCCATTAAATTCTCTGAAAAGTTCAAATGAGAAAGAGTTACTTGCAAAGAAATTACATGAATGAGTAGTTGTATGCGGTAGGGGTTATGGAAAAAGCTAAGACCAGTCACTCCTGATTTACTTCAACAAAACAAAGCATACGAAGACTCTGTCAATGAAACCGAGGGTTTCGTTGAACATAAATGAATAATCACAAGGAAAAGATAAAAAATACGAAATGTAACCAATTACCTGGCCAAAGAAATAAAGTCCTTGTGCACTCTGGCGCTGAAGGAGAATTGTCACACTAGTCATATAAAATAGGACATTTTATCTATGAAAAGTATGCACTTATAGCCAATTTACAGAAAGTGCACTTTGAAAAAGGAATAATGAAAAAACGAACATCCTAGGTGAGGAGAAAACCACCATGTCAATAGTCAACGAGTAATATCGAAATGGCTACATGTCTGAGAGATTGGGGTTTAGATATTTAGTCCTTATGCATTAAATTTCACTGACAATTTGATACCATTAGTTGGGAAATCTAGCTCTGTGTTGAGAGTTGCAAAAATGGAGCAGTTCAGTGTTAAGCATTGTAGAAATGCAGAAATCTCATAGCACCCCAATATAACCTTGTTGTGCCTCAGCTATGAGATTGGAGGCGATGTTGTGGTAAGTAAAACAAAGAAACCGTAATAGGGTAAGTGGTTACCTCGTTACCCTAACTACAAAGGGAATCATCCCACGTCAGGCAGATTTTTAATCGTCTAATAAGTGATCAGAGGGTGAAGGAAGGTACATGTGGCAGTGGGGGAAATTCTTTTCACAAGGGAACGCCTTACCGTTTAAATATACATATCACATTAAAATATATAAAACATAAATAATACTTATAAATTGACGTCTATTTTACAATATAAATTAAAATAATTATTGCATAACCATATTTAAATTTAACTGATAAGCACATATAAAATTAATATTTACAATATAACAAGATTTTTAATCATAAATATTTACCATGGATATTATTAACTTCTAAATAGGCTTTATTACAATACCATGGGCCAATACCCAAAAGAAAAATATAAATAGAGAGAGGGAGAGGAGGGAAAAAATCATACCATGGGCTAATACCATAATTTATGAATACCATGGGCCATCTAATATTTTGATTATTATGTTATGGATCTAGGCTTTTAATTATTCTATTACAATACCATAACCATTGACTTATCAATACCACATGCCCAAAAACCATAACTTATTTCAAAATTAAAATATTTTACAATATTTTATTTTAATTTAATTTATAACCTTTTTTATTTAAATCTAAAAGAAAAAGGGTGATAATTAATTTTGAGGTATCTCTAAGCCTACCATCCTCGTGGATACTAAAAATATTTCCATAGAGATTAAATCGAGGTTTTAATAAATTAAAAATGGGAAGATAGAAAGAAAAGTTACTAATAATGATAGAAGAAAGATAGTGCCTGATTCTTTTAAGTTTTTTTTTTTATTTTTGTCTTTTTAACATGATTGATCCAAAATATAAGTTTAATATTTCACAACCAATTATGTTTTTTTTTTAAGATACTTTCTTAAATAAAATACAATGGGATCATATTTAAGAGGGAGAGAGCGAGAGACACAGAGGTGGAGGGGTAATAGAGCACGGGAGAGAGACATAGAGGTGGGAGAGACATGGAGAGAGGAGGAGAGAGGGAGGGAGGGAGGGAAGGGGAAAGAGGGGGAGGGAAGAACAAATAAAATGAGATAAGGAGGTGGAGAGAGAGAGTGTGTGACAAGGGAGAGATGAAGATGGAATGAGGGAGAGAAGAGATGAGGGAAGTGAGAGAAAATGAGAGGATAGAGATAGGGAAAGAAGGGGAAGAGAGACACAAGGAGACATAGATATGGAGGGAGAGTGAGGAGGAGAGAGAGAGAGAAATAGTGACAAAGTTGGAGGTTTGAGAGAGAGTGTGTGTGTGATGGCGGGAGAGATGGAGAGAGGTGGGAGAGAAAGGGAGGGAGAGAGGAAGTAAAAGAGAGGGGAATTGAGAGAGATAGGGGGAGAGAGAGATGGAGTTGGAAAGGGGAAAGAGAGGGAGGGTAGAACAAAGAAATTGAGAGATAGAGGTGAAGAGAGAGAGGGAGTGATAAGGGGGAGATGAAGATGGAATGAGGAAGAGAGGAGATGAGGGAAGGGAGAGAAAATGGGAGGATAGAGATAGGGAAAGAAGGGAAAGAGAGAGACAAGGGGACATGGATATGGATGGAGGAGAGAGGGGGAGAGCAAGAAGGAGAGAGAGAGGGAGATAGTGATAGAGTTGGAGGGTGGACAGACAATGTGTGTGTGATAGGGGGAGAGACAAAGGGAGAAGGGAGAGAAAGGGAGAGAGAAGAAGGAAGAGAAAGATGACTAGAGAGAGAGCGGAGAGAGAGGGAGAGAGAGAGATGGAGTTGGAAGGGGAAGAAGGACATAGAGAGAGAAAGGTGGAGAGGGAGAGGGAGTGACAGGGGAGAGATAGAGAGATGACAAGAGAGAAAAAGAGAGAGATATAGAGAGAAAGTGTGTATGTTTGGGGGCTGATATAACTTAATATATATATAATATATATATATATATATAATATATATATATATATATTTTAGATAGATAAATAGATAGATAGATAGATAGATAGATAGATATATAGATATATAGAATGAGAGATTGAGGGAGATAGAGATATAGGTGAAGGGGGCAAGAGGGAAGAAGACACAGAGAGAGAGAAAGAGATATGTGTTTAGGGTTTGAGATAGAGATACAAATAAGGAGAGATGGAGGGAGGTATAGATATAAATGGCAAGGGGGGAGAGGGAATAAGAGAAAGATGGAGAAATTAAGGGAGAGGTGGAGAGAGAGAGACAAAGGAGAGAGGGAGGGGGAGAGAGAGAAGGATAATGGGAGGGAGATGGACACAGAATGGAAGGTTGAGAGAGGGGGAAGAAGAAAGAGACACACAGAGACAAATACAGACATAGAAATTAGATCTAGAAAGTCATGAATATTTTGTTTTTTCGCTAAAATAGATGTATTGATTTTAGTGTAGTTGTTGATTCTAATCCTATTTGATCGATTTCACTAGATGCATTGAACTCAGTGTAGATGTCGATTTCTAACCCTATTTAATACCTTACACTAGATGAATTGATTTCAGTTTAGATGTTGATTTATACTCTTATTGATTGCTTGCACTAGATGCATTGGTTTCAGTATAGATATTGATTTCTAATCATATTTAATCCCTTGCACTAGATGTATTGATTTTAGTGTAGATGTAGGTTTCTAGTCCTATTTAATACCTTACACTAGATGCATTGATTTTAGTGTAGATGTTGATTTCTACTCCTATTTGATTTATTTCAATGGATGCATTGGTTTCGGTGTAGATATTTATTTCTGATCCTATATGATTGCTTGCACTAGATGCATTTATGTCAATGTATATGTTGATTTCTAATCCTTTTTAATACCTTACACTAGATGCATTGATTTCAGCGTAGATGTTGATTTATACTCCTATTTGATTGCTTGCACTGTATGCATTGGTTTTAGTGTAGATATTGATTTCTAATCCTATTTTAGTGTTTGTAATAGATGCATTGATTTTAGTGTAGATGTTGATTTTAATCCTATTTGATTGTTTGCACTACATGCATTGATTTTAGTGTAGATGTTGATTTGTAATCCTATTTGATTGTTTGCGCTACATGTATGATTTTAGTGTAGATGTTGATTTCTATTTTGATGCAACTAGATGTATGATGTACATTAATTTCAAAATAATTAGATTAATATTGTGCATTGATTTCATTGTAAGCATATATTTGGCCCCTCCATCTATATCTCTATCTCCCATTGTCTCTCCTTCTTTATCTATCTATCTCACCCCCCAAACATACACACTATCTCTCCATATCTATCTATCTATCTCTTGCTCCCTCCCTCCCTCCCTCCCTTTTCCACTCTCTCTCTCTCTCTTCCTCTTCTCTCTCTCTCTCTAACACTTCTCTCTCCATATCTATATCTCTTCCTCCCTCCCTATCTTTGCCTCTCTTTTCTTCCTTCTCTCCCCTCCTCCATCTATATCTCTATTTCACCCCCAAAACATACACTCTCTCTCTCAGTGTAAGAGCATAAACATTATTCATGATGTGAATTTACTTATGTGTTACAACAATTCAACTATAAATACAATACTTGAATTTTCATCCTAAATAAAATGTTCACTTATCTGAAATGTCTTCTTCCTGAAGCTGTAAGCTATTTGCAATTAGCTACATTCTTATTATTCCCATTTTCCATCATTCAACATTGTTAATGACTTTGCATTCAAATGTGGCAATAGAAAATAACTAATAGGTGTGACAATAAGAACAATAGAAGAAAATAGTTATTGATCGCAATGAAGATTGTTTGTAATTGACTATATTCTTATTATTCACATTTTCTATCATTCAACATTATTACATTGTCACTTTGCACTTAAAATTTGCATTTCATCATTCAAATCTCATCTCAATAAAGTGAGGTAACTGAGCAAAGTTAAAATTAAATTGATCAAATTAATCTTAGACATATTTAGCATATTTAAAATGATCAAAATAATTAGATGTTCAACAAATTTTATATGACCGTACATGACTGAAACCAACCTAGATCCATCTTAACCCGGGATCAAAAGCCCCGAGAGCGATCAAATCTTTCAAGGTGCAAACCTTTCCTCAAGTTTTGCTCTCAAAAAAGAGGTTTCCACCTCAAGAGATTTGAACCCTCTCAACGCTTGATAGATCGAGGGTTAAGATGGATCTAGGTTGGTTTCTAATATATTTTTGTGTTAAAATGTTTTCGAAGGAATCACATTAGAGATTTATCTCTAATGTGATTTCTCTAAAAAGGTTTCAACACATAGATATGGATCAAAGAAACCTAAATTCAGGTTATACTATATTCATAATTTACTCATTATAATTATTAACAAGCCCTACTTATGATGCTTAATTAAAAAATACTCATGTGATATTGACTGTTATTTGTAAAACTACAAAATTTATATAGAAAATAATTATTAGATAATAAACAAGTCATTACTGATAAATAAGATTTGTAACAATACTATGGGCCAATACCATGGCTTCTCAATACCACATGTGCAAAAACCATAACTTATTTTAAAATCAAAATATTTTAAATATTTTATTTTTATACAATTTCTAATTTAAATCTAAAAAGAAAAAATACCAAGAAATTTATAAAATCCCCTATATATTTTGATTTGGTAAAATAATGACAACAATAATAATCATCATAATTATTAATAAAAATATTATGAATCAAACTCCATAAAACTAAAAATAAAATAAAATAAAAATTATAACCTAAAAGTGTGAGTACATGCCTCAATTAATGTGAGTGAAAAAGTGAATAGACATCAAGTATGCTGTCCATCGGGGTAAGAAAAAGGCATGTCATGGATTTATATACATTCTTTTAGAAAAACCACATCTTTGTGCAATGGTTGGAATTCTAAATTCAACAAAGGGACCATGTACACACATATGATTTTTATAATGATTTTAATATAAAATTTATGAATTTTTAATGTCCATCAAGATAAGAGGAAGGCATATCATGGATTTATATACATTCTTTTAGAAATATTGCTAGAAACCACATCTTTGTGCAAGTGTTGGAATTGTAAATTCAACAAAGGGAGCATGTACACACATATGATTCTTATGATGATTTTAATATAAAATTTATAAATTTTTGATGCGTGATAGCAAATAAACGGTTGAACAAATAAAGCAAACAACCAGAAATTTTTTAAGAAATATATATAACCTTAAAAAAAATATTAATCTAAAACACCTTCTACATAGAAAAACTACTAGTCGAAGGAGTTTAAGAAATATATATAACCTTAAAAAAATATAATCTAAAAACCTCTCAGATAGAAACTATTAGTCGAGAATTTGATGCATGCAATATTAGCATAGGTTTACGCCCCTACGCATTGAATGTTAGCATATGTTTACGTCCCTATGAATTGAATGTGAGCATATATTTCACTACCGCGGGCCGCGACACACAATTTTTGGCTGTCAATTGTGATAGTGACCCGTAGATTGACATAGCGAATATAGGGGTAGGTGTAGGAGTATGCCAGGTTTACAGTCTATATGGAAGTTCGGGGAAAGGTTAAAATGGGTCGATATTTAAGTAAAAATATTTCAAAAAAATTTGTAGTTTTAGAGTTATTTTAAATTATGTTTTTGAGGGTGGAATGGATTCAACACCATCAAAAAAATCTTGTAATTTAAGTTATAACTTAGATTTAAAAAAACTTAACTAGATTTATCAAAATATAACTAAAATTTCCATAATTTTTAAAAAAAAAATAATATATTTAAACTAAGACAAATCAGATTATGAATCCCATCAGATCTATCACTACTTAGTCGTGTTACTGAATAAAAGTTCAAATCTGTCTTACCAATTTCAAAATGGCAGTAAAATAAAGAGATAGATGACTTGCCTGAGTAAGTGGTCGCCTCAACCAGCTCCAGACCTCTAGCCTGCGGATATGCATTACGGAAAATCGATTGGAAATGTTAAATAGCGATGGCAATGTTAAATAGGTGACAACGTTCTATAACTTATGCATGGATCTGGATAATCGACTGTACATCACCATAATTGCACAAATAAGATGAAACCCATTGAAACACATTAGAATATATATTATATATATATATATATATTATATACTTATACATTTTCATTCATTTGGCCCAATAAAAGCATAGTTGGCCAATGGAATAACGAGATCTCTGCCACAGGATATAATATTCTTTAATTAATTTTAATATATTAATCATATGTATTTTACTTTTATGTATTACTTTAATTCTAATTTTATTTGATTATTTTTATTAATTTTTTGTTTTATTTAATTCCTATGATCTGTTTATCTCTCAAGATTCATTTTCTTAGAGGGTTATTTATTTTTAGTTTTTTGTTATTTTTCAACACAAATCTCTATCCTTGATGATGGTGAAGTATTTACTTGAAAGGTTTGAAGAAAAATACATAATATTATTTCAAAAATATTTGTCTAATATGATGATTAATTCTGGAAATCTTGGAATAAAGATTCAATAATAATTTCATTTAAATTATTATTATTATTATAAGCCTTTTACATGCCCAAAAAACCATAATTTATTTCTTATGAGTTTCCAAGTTGTCAAAAGCTCAGTCTTTTGACAATGTCATGCTTTTTCACTTGACATTTTTTTCTAATTAATCAATTCAATAAAAAGGGTAAAGATATATAAGATATATAATTGTATAAATTTCAAAATAAAATTCAAGGATGAATATTCTATAATATTCCATGCATGTTAAATCTCTGCCATCTATATAATACTTACTATATATAAATTAAAATTCTAAAAACAAACCCTATTTCAAAATAGACACATCTATAAAAATTAAACACTTCTATTTATAACGATTAATTAAATTATAACTTTATTATAAATTATTATTATTATGAATTATAAAAAGAATTAATATAAATTAAACATGTAACAAGTTTCTTAACCATGAAGATTCTTAATACAATATGTTCGAAAATGTGTACAATTACATTACTCCTTTGGAATAAAGTCCTCGAATGCATTATAAGAGAGGTCAAGTACTCTAAACACTTTCAACTACCCAATCTCAGGTGGAATTATTCCACTGAAATCATTTAAGGAAAGATCTAAATATCGCAATAGAGAGAGGTTGTCAATATATGGGGATAGTGTACCATTCAATCCACAAGAATGGAGTAAAATTTCAACTACACTTTTCATGTTAGGTCTGCATGAAATTCTATTCCACCAACACACGTTATCTGATTTACAGGCCATCCAGCTAGAGAGAGATCCATGTCGATCATATATGATGCCCCTTTTGAATCTCAAAAGTGCCTTCACATCCCTTTTATGGTGATACACGACCATGTATGATGGGAACAGAGAGGGTTACCCCATCATATACCGCCCATTCAAAGGAAGATGTTGAAGATAAGTTAATTGTCATGTCCCCACGCTAGTGGCGACTTTAAGTCCACTTGTGAGCATCATGAAACACCGACTAGACATTTCATTTCACCGCTACCTGGAGTTTCAGACTACGCCTACTACCAACGCTTAGTTAAATTTTGTTAAGTGTTCACTTCTTTTAACATGCTACAAAATTAACATCAATTATCTTCTATCTTCATTCATCATCAATATGCAATGAACAAAAATGTACACATAAACATATGGGAGGGGAAACTCCCAACAGTTCCCCTACAATACTTGTAAAATTAACTTCTGCAAGTATTTTTACAGGTTTGCAAATTTTTACAATGTTGTGTAGTCTGTCGTGTAGGCTTACCCAACACTTTCCAACTTCGTGCAGCATCCTGCACCTTTTCCTGACTGCATCCTGCCTATCGTATAGCAACAATCCAATGTCTTGTGCAACCGTGCCAAACTCCTCATGTAGCCCACACCCAATCCCTCGTGCAACCTATGTCCACCTCTTGTAGCCCGTGTCCACCTCATGCAACCCATTCCCACCTCATGCAACAACGGCCCACTTCATGCAGTCTTCCCGCGCTGTAGAGAAACCCCTAGTTTTCGTTTAGTCAAGATGAAAAATCGTTGTTCAAAAAATCCGCATTGCCCTCCCTATACAGGCACATGGTCTAGTCGTTGCCTACTACATGTGGCTGCCTTGTTGCACCCTGGTATGCCTTGCAATGCCTTCGCATGCCCTGAACTATTTTTCACACCTAGATTTCACCCACATTGTTCGTTCACCTCTCCCTTCACTTTGCACTTATGTGTTATGCAAACTTCGATTGATTGATACCTTGAACAGTTTGTCCCTTCGTTTTATTTATATGCCTCTTGTCCAAACGTTTTTCCCAATGATAAGTTTGTTCAACCTATGAGTCGTCCTAAACATTGTCCAACCTATCTAGCTAACACGTTGAATGCCCCTTCACTTGAGTCGACATTTTCCTATGTTTGGATGGATGCCCTCCATTAGGTCCACATGCTCCTGCCTGTTTTCACACTACCTTGGTCGCTTGCTCTTCTGCACATCTGTTTGCACACCCTGTTTGCATGTTTGTCCACGTGCCCATCTGCATGTTCGTCTACATGCCATGCCCTGGTTGCTACATGCACGCATTCACTGTGTTTTGTGGGCACTCATCGCTATGGCGTGCTCACCATTATGACCTGTCACACATAGGTTGAATATGTTCAGGCACCTCACCTTAGTACAGGCTTGTACCCTCCTAACTCATCCACACATTTAGTTAAGCGTGCCCACTGCCCATTAGTCCAACTCGCCCTCCATGCTTCAGTTTTTTGACTCTCGTCAAGTTAATGGGTTGTCATGGGCACTCGCCAACTCGAGGCCTTAACATCCTCCCCCACTCTAAAATGGTTGTCGCCCTTGACAAGACCATACCGGCAAACTCTATCGCCAAGCCCAAATTTCACCAACTCCAACATCAAAATTCCATGTTTCCTAACTCATTGCCTTCATCGCACAAACCTATATCAAGTCTCATGACTTTATGTGGGTAAGACTCAACCCCATAGTCATTGGAAACATCTCCTCCCAATGTATTGTTGCAACACATATTGTGCCAACCTGTCGCATCTTGTCATCACGTGAACTATTTCTGCCATACTTCAACTCAACTCAAACACATTTCAGATAAAACCCAAACATCTCTTAGACATAGCTTAACACATTTTTGTACCCCATGACTTGATCTAGTTGGGTGATCACTCCAAATATCACTCTCAACTCATGAGAATGCACCTCCTCATGCCTTAGTCAATTATTCCCTTCAACACTTTTTCACACCTCCAACTTCGATCAAGAACTGTACCCATCTCCATGCATTATTTCTCCAACCAACACTCATCATGCCATACTTAGGTCCATGAAAAAGTCTCCACCTCATCTGCGATATGCTGCCTAACAATTCTATCATACATTTTTTGCCCATGGTCATGGACCAACAAACACATCCATCCAAGCATCACTATTGCGAGGACCTCCCCGAAAGGCCCTTTTTTCATGGTGGTGTAGCAACTTGTCTTCATCAAGGTAATGCACTCACTCATCTCCAAAGGTCTAGTGCATGACAAGGGCTAGGAAGTTGCCTCCCTGAATCTCATCCACCCATGTTTTCGATTGATGTTGTGTCCTCAAGTAGTCGTGCACAACAACAACCTCTTCTTTCGTGCACCCAAGCTTCTCAAGTCTTCCTTCCATCAACTGAAAATCATAGATGCCCATAACATATCTGCAATAGTCTACAATACTAGTCAAATATGTACCTTCATATTCACCATCTTTGATTTCCTTAAAAGAAGCACTCGGGCCTCCTCTCTCTTCGACACTTCCTTGGTAAAGATTCATGGTAGAAGTCACATCTTCCTTCTTTGCGATGGGTGGAGCCACTCCTCCACCTCCATCCTTCTTCTCCTTCATGGATCGTGCAACAAAGTTGAACATCTTCTTCTCCTTTTTTACTTGATTTAAACATCCAACCTATTTTCGTTCCACATGCTCATGCTTCACATTTGGGTCCTTCTCATACAAATTCATTGAAGCAATCCTTGGACGATACCCAAAGCAACTATTCCTTGTCATCGACACGATCATGGTTTTTCTTCCAGCTGTAATCGAGAGTATGTTATGGTCCATCATTGATATGGCTTGTGCTGCTACTAAGAAGTCATGGCCCAAAACCATAACATGATCATCCATCTCGATCACCCTTAGATCCAACTTTCCAAACCACAAACCAACCTTCACTTGTGTATCCCTTAGAACACTTGTCACAACCTTCATTCTTGAGTTAATAGCTTTGAAAGCACTTAAATCTCTTTCCATTCCAACTTTCAACTGCAATGATGTTGTTGCCTTCTTACTGAGAAAATTGTGTGTAGCTCCCATATCAACAAATGCAGCAAACTTTCTCCCACACATAGTCACCTACACAAAAATAAACCCCAAAGCATCTCCATCCTTCATGTGTCCTATTTTGTGTCTTACTTCTGAAACCTTCTTCATTGTTTCTATTAGCGCTCAAATTTGCCTTAGGCTTAAATAAGGCAAGACTCAAGGCCACATCAAACCACGCTCAGCCTCGTAGCTAGCCCTACGAGGACAGGAGAGGGCTCTCTCCGGGTCAAACTCGGCAAAAGATAATCGAAAAGACTCGAGATGACCGAATTGATGACTGATTTTAGGCTAGGTATTAAGTACAAAGAGTTTACAATTGATTTTTAATGATTTTGTTGAAATCTAGGGAAAGGCAATTTTGGGTGCGGGGATGAGGCACAGTTTTTGCAGAGGTCCACTTGGGGCAAGATAGGCGATTGTTTTTATGCCTTAAAGTAAGTGAGATGGGTAGATCAGACTAGTGAGGGGCTAAGGAGAGCAAGGGGTCTCAAGGATTCTCCTTAAACTGAAGAAAACATAGAATATTAAACAAATTTAAAGGCAGAGCATATCAATTTCATGGATTCTACCTTAAGACTTCATTTGCTTAATAAGAGAAGATTCAAGAGAGATAACGATGCACATACACAACTTACAACTACTGAGAGAAACACACCATCAAGACATAAAGCCACATGGATCCCAAATAGTGCTGCAAAACCCTGGTCTTTCCTTTGCCCAAAATGCTGATAAGATATGTACAATATAGTCTCAAGCTATCCCAAGAGTCGAACCCTGAAAATGACTAAGAATATACATAATATAGGCAAGCTAACACATTCCCTTGCCTCTAGGGGTCGAGCTCATCATTCTAGGAGTTGTTTCAACCAATTCTAAACTAAGCACTACAATCTAGGCAGTCAAAACAACTTGCCTCTATAAGCTAGGAAACCAATTCATTCATTACATTTTTGTTATTTTATGAATGAACCATCTAGAATAGGTAAATAAGTGTCATAACAACATAAATATCCAATAATTACATCAAGGAGGGTGAAAAATCCCATCACAAGTCAAAACTAGCCAAAACTGGGCGAATTTCTGAGTTGAACAGTGAAAATTTGGCCAAAAAGCCCTGTGCGCCGCGCGCCTGACCAGCTACTTTTGGGGCACTTCCTGACATCCAAATTGAGCTCAAGTGGGCTTGTTGGAAAGGTCTAGATGTCTAGTTTCCAACAGAAGTGGAATTTTTCAATTTGGTCTCCATTTTACCATTCAAAAGTGAATTATCCCAGAAGTACTACCTGTTGATGCAAAAAGTGGCAGAAAGGTGATTTTCATGATGTTTTTTGAGCTTTTGATCACCCAAAACTTGATGAAATGCCTTGGTAATTGCTGAACATGTGTATTTCATCATGAAAAATCCAAAAATGTAAGCCACCTGTGATTTGGACCTCTCCATTTTGTGGGTCGCGTGCTGAGCGCGACGCATAGAACCCAAAAACCTGTTTTACAAGCCAAAAATTTTGAAATGAAAAAATTTTCTCCAAACGTACCCAAAATTGGAGTGAAGACCCTCCATCATGTATCATGCTCAACTAGTGAAGCCTTGGCCAAAACTCGAAGCGGATCAGGCCTTTTCTTTTGTTTTAGCGCTTTGCTCAAACACCTCTTGAGGACCTTCATTCTCGCTTTGCAAACATGTATGCGAGCCCAATAGTGAGTCTTCATGTGGCGAAGCATGTCCTTGTCCCTGTTTTCCTTCGCCAACAACTTTTCCAAGTGAGTTTTGACCCGGATGAGCATCGATTCCCGATCAATAGGTGTCAAATCACCGGGTCTCCTACGAGCCAATTCCCGGTCTTCACGAATCTTGCGCAGCTCATAAAGTTCATGCTCATCCTCCAACTTCTTATTGTGCTGCTCTAAGTAGTTGATCACCCATTTAGCCATCTGCAATTTCTTTTGCAGCGACTCATTCTCTACCCTTTGTTCTCGGATAATCTCCTTAAGCTCTGAGTTGGGCGAACTAGCCTCAACATCAATGATACCGGTATCCTGAACTCCTTAAGCTCTGAGTTGGGCGAACTAGCCTCAACATCAATGATACCGGTATCCTGAAGGACCCTCATCAACCATGGGTCTCTTGCCCCTGTCCTGGCTCTGCACCTGTGTTGTAGATGGAAGCGAGACCCGTTCCACATGATGTGGAGATAATACTCGCTCTGGTGATGATGTCAATGAGACCCCTTCCACCCCGGGTGGAGAAAGTACTCGTCGTGCAACTGCAAATAAGGCCCTGGGGCCTTTCTGATATGTCACATATGCTGGAGCATCAACCTGCTCGGTCTCATGAATGTCAAACTGCTGTGAAGGCCCTCCCTCATCATGGACGATCTCTGGAGGAGGCTGTAGAACTGAAAAGAAATCACGGGAGATGAAATCCTCCCAAGCAATACCCTGCTGTGCCAACTGATGCATCACTATGATTTTGATCAATGCATAGTGATATATGCTCCTGTGCTGATGTGCCGGGGTCTTCCTCTGTACTAAGGGTACCACCCTCTCTATGTTTCGGCACATGAAAAACGGAATGCTCATCATACGTACCCATGTGAAATGCATCAACAAACGTACATGGTATGCATAGAGACGTGAAAATCTGCCCTCACAGCTGAAATACCGAATGATGATTTTCATCAATGGTGAAAACTCATCTTTCAGGTATCTGAAAGGAAAAGCCGCGCTCAAGTGTCCGATATATGTGGGCTTGACATATGGTTCATAATAATATCGGTCCAGCATCTGGCATTTACTCCATTCCTCCCCCACATTTGGTATTCCGGTAGCCTGAGAAATAGTGTCGGGTGACAAAGTGAAATCCACTCCGGCAAGGTTCACATGACCATCCTATAAGTTAAGGACAAATAGACGGACCAGTTCTCGATGATGCTGAGTTTGTGAGATCATCTCACAATATAGGTAACATGCTTGGCGCCGAAAACAATCCATGGCAAGCGGGCAAGCTTGCAATTGAGCCAAAGAGGTAGGCTCCTCCCTAACATGTTGTCCACTCTTGCCACCCCTGTGATATCTTTGTGGCACATTAGGCACATTGACCTCCGGTGTAGAGTCACTTTCATATTCCTGCTCATATTCGGACTCGGTGTCTAACATGTTCTCTAAAAACAAGGTGGCCGGAATATATATATTTGCTGATATAAAACTGTGTGCCAAAAGTTGACTGTTGAATTTTTGTCTCTTTATCAAAATGTTGTAACCAAGGGGACAAATGATGGGAATTGTTAGGAAAAGGGAAGCAAGGGAAATGGGAACAATGGAAATAAAATGAGGAGATTAGGGAAGGGACAAGGGGGATAGAAATGTTTTAGGGTTTTGAAACAAGGTAGGGATCATATGGTTATAGGAGAATGATTGGGAGTTTGAGAGAGGAAAGTGTAGTGTTGTGGGGATTTTTTTGGGAAAATATTTGGGGAAAATAGGAAATGTGAAACAAGGGAAAATGAAGCCTTGGAAACAATAATTTTTTAAAACCCTACAACAAACTTTGGACTTGAATCATTACAGCAATTTGATAAACATGGAGGGTTTCTTTTCACTTGATTTTTCATGACAAAAGAGGCTAATTTCTTCATATATACCACATATACACCATCCAAAAACAAAACCAAGTGATGATTGCAGGCCTACCTGAGAATTTAGGCATGAGGGGAGGTGATTTGAGCGGCTTCTTGGTGAATTTGTAGGCAGAAACCCTATGCGCCGCGCGCTCTGAGTGCGCCACGCCTGTGTTAATTTACATAGGAGAAAGTGGCCTGATGCGCCGCGCGCCTCTGGAACTGACCAACTACTCACGAACTTGCCTCAAACTTGCAAAATCACCCTTAAATGATACTCTTAGCTCTCAAAATGTGTAATGGGTTGGAAATGAGGAGAATTCACTTGATATAGCATCCATTTTGATTTTTGCTCCATGAAAACCCATTTTTCTTATGTTTGGTTGTTGACACTGTTAGCCTCCTATACCAATAGGTTTCATCTTTCATGATTGTCTTGATTGAACTATGGAATATGTTCAAACCTTCTTTCTTGAGAAAAGGTGTTCCATATTCTTGAAAAACCAAAAAATCAAAAAATTTAAAAAATGTAAAGAGGTTGTACCCTAAAAGAAAAATCAAAGGGTAAAAAAAATAAAGTGGTCAAAAAAAGAAGTGAAAGAAATGATCCCCAAGGAAAAAAAAGACCAAGGAAAGTGTGCAAATCCAAATGCCACTACTACTTCATTTTTGTAATAAAACAATTGTGTGCAGCTTGTCCAACCTTTGCCA